>LN891226.1:27638-91007 GCA_900010015.1 Tuber aestivum
GCGGAGGACTGTTCAAGGGCCTCTAGTCTTTGGATGATGCTGCCTATCCCAGAAAGGGCAGTGCAGACTAGTGGTAGGAGAATGACCTCGCCAGCAGACAGATGCAGAAGCTGAGCGTCGGTAGGGGGGGGAATGGGGGGGGCTGCCTGTCCTATGTGGCGGAGAGTGCGGGCTAGTTCATCCCTTATCAGGGTGAGATTATCGGGGAGAGAGGGGGTTGGAGCCCTTGACTCATAGGGCGAGGCACGACTGGAGGCTCGAGAGCCAGACCTTGAAGGGCCCGGACCAGGCCCCTCCATGGTGAAGGGGGCTGTGCAGGGCAGTGAGGGGGCTGTGCACTTAGAGACTGAAGCCTAAGCGAGGGAGGAATTAGGTGTGTGGAGATGGTTGCCACGCAAAACCCTGGAGTTTTGCCTGGCCGAATGCGGTAATGTTTTTAAGCGAGAGGAAAGTAGAGGGCGCGGAGCGTGAAACTTAAAGCTAGGGAGGCACCTCAATATTTATATTCTGTGTCTAGGTTGTTGAATTTTCTAATTCGTTTCATATGTATATTCTCCTTGATAATATCGTATATTCCTCTACTTAGTATTTCTTTTGACTATGAACATTACTACAGCTGGAGTATGTATTACGTATATTTCATATAATATTTCATGATACGATTAGGGGATTATGATGTGTTTTCTTATCTGGTGTTCAGGTTTATTTCCTACATTTTATCCGCTCACACCACTTCAGATATACGCATGTTTTATGGGATTTCCTTGGCAGTTCTTCAGGGTCAAACATACTTCCACTTATGTTTCCCTTATATTTCTCTTAGTTACTTAAAGGACGCACACCTGTATAAATAGGCGTCATCGTCCATCTCACTTAAGAGAATCAAGGACAAGAATTACTACCAATCTACCTTCATACCAAACTCCTCCTCGCTTAAACGTGCCCGTGGTATACTCTCTCTACTTCGTCGTATTTTCGTACAAAGTTATTAAGATAGTGCCGTACCGTACACATTTAAACATAGGTGGTCGTAGACTACATCCAATGCCTTACTGACTATGTACCTACTATGCTACCAATTCAGTGCCCATGGAGTACAAACTCTGTTTGATCCTAAAAACTACTACTAACTTGAACTCCCCTACTCGCTTCCTGAGTAGATTGATCAGCTTCCTCAAAGGACTTATCAATGACTCTTCTATGTACATAGCTTAGAGTATATGACAAAGATAACTAACTCAACCAGTGAGTTGTTATTAGCCAATCATGAACTAGTCTTCCGAATGACCCTAGTTCATGCAAGCTGAAGGCGGCATGCATATTACTTCTTGTAATAGCATATAGACTTGCAGAGGTCATAGCTTCATAATTAACTGACTAATCTAAACCAACTTAGTCTTATCTGATAGACCGGAGCTTCTTCTATGTTATCTAGTGAAAACCCCTCAGTCGCATGCCTTGTATCTTCACAGAATGGGATATGTTGATGCCTTATCATTTCATACAATAATATGATATCGTCATAATAACTACAGTAGGGCCAGGGGTCAAACACCTAACCTTATGCATTTAGTCCCGTGCTGTACCAATTATACTTCTATGTGTAACTAATACCAGGTGCATGTTTATCCTGGAAGTCTGCCCAGCTCAGTTTTTGATTGGTCTTAACCACCTGGATGAATGTATGATGTTATTGCCAGCTAAGAAGAACAGGATGACCAGAGCATAGATTATTATCAAGGGATTGCCATTCATATACTCAAACAAGGACGCTTTTAACTGTAGTCCATGGCCAGTCAATAATCTGAGCTACAAGAGTGATGCTCCAGAGGGTGTAGAAAAAGGCAACAATCATGCCTTTCTCAACATTGCTCATTTCACATCTGGAGGTTTTAGGAGGGTACTTTTTTTTTTGTAGAAGGCTTTGCATATCTGGACCGGTTAACCATGGTTGAATTCTGTAGATAAACAAGTAACACTGTTGACACTACTACCAGTCACGGTACACGATCTGGCATTTTTACTACGTCGCTTACTAAGCTAAGCATATTTCATGAACACTTTTGATAAGGGGCTCTATATTTATTACAACTTTTTTTTAAAACATTTCTTCTAATTATAACTATAAAAATAAAATAAAATTCTCCTCCTACTCAATATTGTAATATATCATTTTGGTTTTAAAACTAGCTATCAAGTAAGACAAGAGAAATTTTTCTTTATAAATAAGATCTCTCATTAGAGAAATAATCTACTTGGCTTAGTCAAATTATTTCCTTGCAGCCTATAATATATACAATAAGAAATATATGCAATAAAATCCTAATTGCATAAATTCAAAGTTTGTAATCCTTTTCCACCATCTTTTTTTCTTTTCCCTCTTTGCTTTCTCTAGACCTTTTAAGATTTATTTAGCCTACTTATACCAGAAATATTAGGGTATTTATACTCTAACAGACTATACTAGTACAAAGACAGCTGCACACAGGTCACGAAAGCCAAAACAAAATATAAAAGTATCAGGATATATTGGAAGATGATGGAATTCAGAATCTTGAGATTTAGAGGCTTTTCATTCATGACATTGGTGTTTTAACACAATATGAGAGCAAGCACTCCTGTAGATTGCCCTCGGTTGTGAGCAGGGGTAGTGGATATCACCACCTTGGCACGATTTGTAATTAATACTAATTAGCCTGTTGTATGATGGCGATGCCGCTGTTATTTTTAATAAACGATGTGATAGAAAGTAGAATAGAGACAGCCTTAGCGATCGTGTTTCCTCAAAAAAATTCCAACAATGCGAAGCTACGAGTAGCTGTCATAGTAACCGAGAGCCTCCATCCACTCACCTTGCAACCATCCCAATCAGGCTAAAACAAACGACCTCCAATTGTCCTTTCTGATATGGTGAGGCACTTCTGTAGCCGGAGTAATTTGCCAAGAAATTATTGCTCAACTTCGAGCTGCAAAGGCGTTTCAACAACCCCTCTGGTGAGAATTATAGCTCTATTAGATGATACAGTAGGAGGTCCTCTACACATTAATAGAGAGAAAATGAAAATACCACAAGTTTTCATGGAGTTATAAGGGTTTAAAACTAGGTGAACTTTTGAGGAATGTCCAGAGCATGTTAATTTCTGTTAATATCCTTGGCACAGTTAGTTAATGCATGTTTGCCAAGAGAATAACCTCTATTAAGTCTACTGCTTGGCATATTACCTTACTATTGATAAGCCGTGATGAATGTCCGCCCGCTCCGGCTACTGACGTCCCTCACCATAGCCCCATGGTGGCGCGCCCGGGTTCCAAAATAATAAAAAACAGTCCTCCACACGTCCCCCTCCGCACACAAAAAAACACAGAAGGGACCTTTCCGATTCTCAACTCCAGGCCTTGACCAACAATCAACAACCAACGAGCATCAACAACAATCAACCGCTCAGCTGTCAGCGGAAATCGCCAAAATGCCCAACACGTATGATTCCCTACGATCTTGATTTCCTTCATTTTCAGCATTGGCCTTCGCACGCTGGTGACCGCTTTTCCTGAGAATTGCATTCCAGCTCGATCTCATCTCTACTGGCGAATTCTGGGTTCAGATGATGCCTCGAGGTACTGGGCTGGAGCCGGCTATTGTTGATTCCTTCCTTAAACATATGCTGCTGTTGGGAATTGATTCTTTGCCCCTGGTTCATTGCCTCTGGGCGAGGTATTGGGTGTCGCAATTTTCATTCCCATCGGCATGTTTCCTCCTGAAGTTGTTTTCAGGGTCTTGTCGGATACGCTTGCAGGATCCTCTGATCCTTTCTTTCCCAAAGAAAATGATCTATGAGGACCAAGTCTTTCTTACCGATTCAATTCATGTCGTCGAGTGCACCAGCATTTTGAGCAATAGAATGATTTCTGTGCTCGGCGCTAATATACTTACTTGCACGGCCACTGACGTTGCTGGAATAGTACCGTTCCCACCGCCGACCAAATCCTCGTCCCAGAGACACTTCTTAAAAAGCGCAAGGCTCAGCAGAAGACTGCCGAGGAGCGTGTTGCGGCTGCTGAGACAAGAAAGAAGGTAATTTCACACTCTTTCTTTCTTTCTTTGCGCAAGTATAAGAGGAGGGGGCTATTCGGTGATGATATCCACAATATGCGCGACTAGCTACGGCAATGCTGTTGCTTCGTTAACCATCTTTCGGGGCTGAGAATTCCTCTTGTTTCCCTCCATGCATTCACACGGTTTCCAATTGAACATGTGCTGATTATCCAACATCATAGGACAATAAGGCCAAACGCGAAGTTATTTTCAAGCGTGCCGAGAAGTATGTGAAAGAGTACCGTGAGGCCGAGCGCGAGAAGATCCGTCTTGCCCGCGATGCCAAGAAGGAGGGCAGCTTCTATGTCCCTGCTCAGCCGAAGCTAGTCTTTGTTGTCCGTATCAAGGGGTTTGTATTTGATCCCAAGCCGTTAGAACATCAAGCTTATTGTCGAGAGTAGTATCAACAAGATTGCCCCCAAGCCTCGCAAGATTCTTCAACTCCTTCGTCTCCTCCAGATCAACAACGGTGTCTTCGTCCGACTTACCAAGGCCACGGCTGAGATGCTTCGTGTCGTTGAGCCATGGATTGCCTACGGTGAACCTAATCTTAAGTCTGTCCGTGAGTTGATCTACAAGCGTGGCTACGGAAAGATTGACCGCCAGAGAATTCCCTTGGTATATTCCCTCTCGCCATCCGCTACCCCCCAGTATCAAACTAACACAATATCCCAGACCGACAACAAGCTCATTGAGGAGAACTTGGGCAAGTATGGCATCATTTCCATCGAGGATCTTATTCACGAGATCTACACTGTCGGCCCCAACTTCAAGCAAGCCTCCAACTTTCTCTGGCCCTTCAAGCTCTCTTCCCCCAACGGTGGTTTCCGCACTCGAAAATTTAAGCACTTTGTCGAGGGTGGTGACTTGGGTGACCGCGAGCAGTTCATTAACCAGCTCATCCGTAAGATGAACTAGAGATTGGTGGCTGTCACCTTTCCTGGCCCCTTCCCCCTTGCCGCAGATTCCAATAAACAAAAGCCTCTTTTCCTACCTACTCCTCATTGTTCTCCTAGGCGATAGTTATTTTCGAATTCAGGCGTTGGTTCTCCCTTGTGTTACTGCGAAGCATCCGGCTGTGTGCTTGGTAAAGTTGAATTGTGAAGCTTCCTGCCCTTGCCACGTGGTAGCCGTGATTCCATAATATCAAGCCAGTCTCCTTGACATCACTCGCACCTTCGATTCGCCCTTAGAACATATTGTTGTGACGAATTACACGTATGACGCCGGTAGATACCTGTTCTCTATCTCACAACACTTGGCACTACTACATGAATATCCCCAGCGGCGACGCATTACGACGGACGACCTCGGATCAATTTCCAAAACTCACTAACGTTAACCCAGTACCCACTCACCAAAGTGGTACGCAAACGCCCCCCTCCGCTCACCACAATCGCTCCGGTTTAATAAAAAATCCTTTATTAACCATCACAAAAAATCACCCTTGCTCATATCGGACGCGACCCAAGCAGTTTCTTTTGCCCATATCTCTACCTAATCCCACGATCAAGGAGCGCTTTCATGTATACCGAAAGAGAAACCTGTCCAACGCACACCAACTGCTGGCCCATCCCACTAGATTCCCCGCTTCCGCAGCCCCTGTCTCCCATCCGGGACAGGTCAGGCCATAATACGGCACGGGTGTTAGTTAATATTGATGCGGGGGTTTTTTCCACCACGCTAACATAGTACTGTACTGGGTGCTCAAGTAAAATACTCTCCCGTGATACTGTAGCGCCTAGGAATGTGAGAGGATAGTAAGGTAGTGGAAGGTGTTCATGGGGCTTGATATGGGCAGGGTTCGAGTTTCAGCATTACCGCGGTGTTCATATATAGTAGTACCAAAGTCTATCCCCCATCGCCATTCCATGGTATTTTGTTTATGGTTCGGAACTGAATAGCCCACGGCACAGTATCCACGGTAACCGTATTTCAAGTATGGTTCCGGAAGACTCGTGCCAGGACCAACTTTCTCACAAAAACTGACAGTTATTGACGTGGCCGAAACTGTAATGCTGGTTAAGAGACCAGGTAATAACATAAATACAAACAGCATTCTATGCTATTACCTTACTTGGCAAAAGAAAACTTCTTATAATAGGTCTCTTAACCAGCATTACAGTTTCGGTCACATCAATAACTGTCACAGTTTTTGTGAGAAAGTTGGTCCTGGCACTAGCCTTCCGGAACCATAAGGAGATTCATTAGCATTGAAGCTTGTGGCCAAATTTCCGGAGACGCCAAGACTGGCCATCTCTTTCACTTTCCCTTCCTTCACCGTATTTCATCACCCAGCCTCTCGCACAGACTGCCGGGCTCAATCCCGGGAGCAGGAACAGCGTACCACAGCACAGGGCAGCCAAAATATACTATTCCCTCCTCCTCCTCATCTCATACAAAGCCCTCCGCTAACGCCACTTCTGCAGCAAACCACTCCCACCTCAATCCACGCAAAATGTCCTCCCCCCCACCTGAAGTCCCTGAAGAAGTCGACGTAGTCAACGCAATCGCACCCCCCGACAAACTCCACATCCGCTACTCCAATGAAACCACCAGCAATCGCCGCTGGCGGCACGTCCCCTTCGACATCTCCGCTATTACACCTGGCGACATCGGCGGCCTTTACGCCGCGCTATGCAGCACAATTACAACCGACCTGCAGCGTCTCCAGTACGAACGCAAGCTAGCCTCTAAGCGCGCCAGCTCCTTTGGCATAAGCTCACCGGCTCCTGGGGCGGAAGCCCGGTATGAGCCCCTCAACTGCGAGTTGAGAATCGAGTATTGTAGGCTCTTGGACAAGAGTGGGAAGCTGGTGCTGCCGCCGCTGGGGAAGGCGAATGTTGTGGTTGCTGAAAGTAAAGAGGATTGGGAGAGAGCGGGGGGGAGGTCAAGGAGGATGGATTTGGTGGAGTGGCTGCTGAGTGCTGCAGTGGTTGGAGTGGTTGGGGCCACTAGCGAGGAGGGAGCGGTGGCGTGGGGAGAGGAGGTGTTACAGGGGTTGTTGTTTGAAGAGGGTGTTAATTGGCCGTGGTATAGTATTTCAGCTAGCTTTGTGTTCGGTATGTATCCATGCCTAAGCATCGCTCGGGGGTGCACAATGCTAATCCTTTTCTTTTTTTGCTTGTATCTAGAGTCACGTTTAGACTTGGTCTTAAAACACCACGCCGGCCTGGCGGCATCAGGAATCGATCCACAAACCTTCTTTCCAATTCCGCCCCCACATCCAGCTAAATCACCATCTCCTCCCGCTGTCCCGGAGAAAGACGCCAAGCCCGCTCCGGCAGCGGCGGCACCAGCAAATGCAAGCAGAAGTCGCAAGGTCGAGCTAGTGAGAGCGAAGTCTAAGAGCGCCTTCACCATGAAGTCACTTATCAAAAGCTAGCCTCTGCTCTCTCTCCCTCTCTCTTTTCTTTTTTCCCGCCTCATCATGTCGTGTTTCAGAGACCCATCTTTCCCTTTTTCCCGCTTAAAGTGAATCTTCACGACTGCCATCTGATGGAAAGGCCTCTCTATGTTTTGGTAAACTACCGCTATGGTGGCACTCTAGCAATAGTCTATTTATACACCTCCATAACCTTCAATACGTCACCGCACCACAGTACCGTGCTCTCTCACTCAATATTTCAAGAAACCTCGTACCGCAGCAGGAGGAAAGCATACAACAGTCTCCCAAAGTAGCCCAGCCAATACACCGCTGGCAAGACCGCAACACCCTACACGGGGGTGCAGCCCCGTATCGTATACACCCAAACCCACTTCGAGACCAAACAGTTATCAACACCCACTCCATACCCCGCCCATGCCCAGAACATACCACAACCCCATCCTACCCCATCTGCTCTCGTACGATACGCATGCCCACTATAACCGTCTCCAGTTAATCCCCCAAATCCCCTTCGCATGGCTCCAAGCGAGCAGACATGATACGGCAACATCCGGACTCATACGGTATACAACCTACCGCAGCTATAAACAAGAGGCCAATCCTTAAACAGTTGAAGGACCTAACAAAAAAGTATATAATATTATTATATAAAAAAAAATAGAGAACCATCCCCGTTTTCACTCTCAGCTTGCCCCGATATCGGTGCTCGAGTGCCATATACACAAAGCCGCTCCGGACGTAGCCGGAAGCAAATCCTAGCTCTCCCATCTCTTCCCTTTTTGGGAATTTCGGGATCTCTCTTGGAGGCGTGGATATAGTCATACCCGCACCTTGCTATCGTATTACGAATGAACGGTTTTGGGGCCGGAATTCACGGGAGGGCGCGGCGTGCAGTATCGTGAAATAGGCTCCCGGATTTTCCCCACTGTTGGCCGTGGGGTAGCAAGGCAGGGGTGGCAGAGGGGGGTGTCTGGGGAGGGTTTGGTGTTGGGTGGATTAAACTATGATACCGGAGGGTGTGTCCTTAGCCCTTCTCAGACCTGCTCTTCCTGATTTATAGTGTGATATCGGGAGAATGCTTGCAGCTTATACCGTGCGGATACTAAGGACAATGGCCTGGAAGGTGGTTTTACGAGATACTTTGGTTGTTTCCTTTCCCGAAATTCTCCCTGTATGGGCATGAATACTCGAGTATAAGTTGAGTCTTTGGCGGGAATGGTGATTACATGTTTGGGGTGCAGTTCCAGGATTAGGCCCTGAGGCGTTCTAGTGGACATCCATATAAGTAACTTGCTGTTGGCGCAAAGATTCTCGGACAGGGCGACCCTCACGAGGGCCCACCCGTTTTAGCTCACTTGCGCAGGTACAATAGTCTCACGAGGGGGTCTCAAAGTCGGAAGGGTTCTTTCCCAACGACAAGCACACCACCCTTCCAGTGGCATATCTGAGCGCGTCAAGGTAACCAGAGGTGAAACAGAATCTCAAAACCTAGTAACCTCTCAGTAGAGAGTAGAGATGGTAGTCAATTACTTTTGGTATGGGTTGTAATACCTGATTTCTTCTTTCCCTTCTCGCTGCGCGCGTCGCCCTCCCACTTCTGGGCTCGAGTAGAGATCTGTTATCCAGAATTTTGGGATTGTTATGGCACTTTTTGACCTCCGTATGACCCCCCCCCCCAAAAAAAAAAAGGTATGATAGTAGGGATTTAAAGTTAAAACAGTTGAAAAAAGCAACTTCTCCCCATCTTGCTTCGCTGTTTCATGCAAACTTCGCACACACAAAAATGGTTAACTTGCCATTACTTCAATTCGCCCGACCACACAATACCAACTTTTCAGGTTGGGATCATAGTCAAAAAGCCCCTAATGGGGATAGAACAGAACTTTACGAGAAGCAAGACTCCCGAGCCGAGTATCCATGAAGCAGGGCAAAGTAAATCGAGAAGTAGATATCAGAGTATCATACCCATGTCATAACCGAAATCACTCACAATATCCACCCAAAACCTCTCAACCACGTGTTTTCTGTTAGCACCAACATACACACAGCTCAGGTTGCCTTGGCGCAGGCAAATATCTTACCAGAAATGCCAGGACATTATTATCTGCTAACACTATGAAGGAGGCTAATGCAGGCTCCCGTGATTACTGAGAAGGAATGAATGAGTATTATTCTTTAGTCTTGAATACCCTTAGCATCGTAAAGGAAAGGTAACCGTTTTTGCGTGCGTCGGGTTTACACGAAACGGCTAAGTTAAGTATGATATGTCTCGTGGCCTTGGCATGTGCGAGTAGTATTGTAGAGTACTCGTACTGTGCTCTTACTGTACAACAAAGTGAAGTGACACTGTATCACGAAGAAGCGGGTCCACAAAGCACGCTGATCCCGACATCCCTGGCCTGCCACAGCGGAATGCGAGAAGGGCTTTAGAATACTCGCATCATCCATTGCAGGCGCGTCTGGTTAATATACTTGTATCATACCATTATATAATTACATACAATCAATACAATCCCGAGCCCCGCTCACGCCTGGAACAAACCATTGGATTCTCAAAGTTGAATCTGGTGAATAATGCTACGGAGAATGGTAGAAAAAAAATTATAAATGAATAAATAAATAAAAAGGGGGGAACCAGTCAATTCACAAGATTTCCCTTTTCTCGAAAATCACTTCTGAGCTTTTAGCATAATTAAACGGGAAGAAGCCTTGCCTATCCTTGTGTTAAAATGCTTTCACAGGATACCGTACCGGTACCCAATCAGGGACATTTGTATGCACAGTATACGGAATGTCTAATTCACTACGGTAGTTCTTGCCCCCTCGAAAATCTAATGAAGAAATGGAGGGCTCGTTATAATAAAGAATACTGAAGAGTAACAGTCCTAAATGTCGGAAAAATTACAATGCCCAGCATTCCGTAACGTTTAGAAACCGTTGAAGAGGAAGGGGAAAAATAACACGGCTCCAACAGCGGAACTGTCTCGGTGCAGGTTTCTATCGATTGATCGCCACGGTACTACGGTATGAGTGCTTGACCCTCCAAGCCAAGAACTAGCACCCATTTGCCATCACCACAAAGGGTGTCCATTCTTACCGCTGAGATGCGAGCACAATCCAGTCGGAGCTCCGATCATCTCGCTCCTTCAGTCGCTCCTTGAACCCATTTTCGCAAACGCCGCGAAAGCCCACGCTCCTACGCTTCCAAACCGGTTCATCATCCAGTTATTATTCCCACCCTTTCTCCATCTTTCCTCTTCGGGAATACCGGTACCATTGTTTGCAGGGGTGAATGTTTAGCAGGATTCTGGTTGCACCCCGCTATCCCGTATCCCAGCCAACCGGATACCCCCCTTGAACCGTAGAAACTCCGTATCTGCCCCCAATCCCCACAGAAAAGCACTCACCTGGCAGGAACACAAGGGTATCCGGATCCGCACTGTGCAAGGAACTTGGAGCACCTTACCCCCTGTTCCGAGGCAATTTCATTCCGCTAAACCGTATTCCTATGGTAGGCTTAAAATGACCACGGGCACCGGTGGTATTCTACACCCTTTCCCCCGCATAAATCTGCGTCGAAGGCCTTCGCGCAGCGCACCAGTACTAGTACAAGCAGTGATCACCAATGCTCGTGTAATATCACTCGTTTCCCGATTTCTAATTCAAACTGCCCAACACCGTTGATCTCCTATTATACGCAGGCACTGCTAAGGGGAATGGAGAAAGGACAAATTTTCTCCAGGTCGTACGAGTGGGGATTCGGAGTGGTGCTATTCGTGCGGAGCCCACTATAACAATGCAATGTGAAAAGGGTCTCTCTATTTAACCCTAATCGCCCGGCATTTTGCTTCCCTTCCTTGTCTCCTCGGCCCTTCGAGGGGTCCATAAATGGACACCACGGTGCCTTCGAGAATCCCCAACACTAAGCCATTTCCGCTACAGTAAGAGCATGGTACAAGTAAATCATCATCGAGCTCTCGAGACAGATCCCGCAGGGCGTCCACATCTGTATGCGTGTGGGCATGTGCTTCGTGATACATACCGCAATTGCGCAGCACTGTTGGCCTCTTAAAAAAATTTTAACTTGGCGGGTGGACAGGAAGAGCCATATGAAGTACTCGAGTATGATATCTGGGATAGCGAAGGGTGTTCCATTTGGCCAGTGGGGGGAGTCCTAGAATATTTTGGTCACTTTCAGTTGAGTTGTGTGCTGGAATGAATGGGTTGGAAAGAGGCGCTTTAGGGTCAACCCTGATCCCTGTGCGAGAGCGGGTATGGATACTGTATGGGGACCGCGATGCCCGGCCGCAAGGCACTTCCTTAGGTATGGGGGGGTTCGGCGACGATGGTAATAAGGGAAAACTGACACAATGCCCGAGAATTCGAGAGCACGGGCACCCACTGTCTGTCAGTCCTATTGTTTCACGGTGTATGGGTATGACACTCGCAAAGCACAACTAAATTTAGTTAGGGAAACATTTCAGATATCATGGGAACTATCGGGCGCATGGGATCGTTATGACGTCACTCTTGGTGAAAAAGGAAAAGACTAGAAAAACTGAGATTGCTTAAAACCTGCTGGTACGATATCTCTCTAAATTTTCCTTATCATTTATAAGACAAACCGAGGGAATAGGGTGATTTTTCTGGAGGATATCCTTCAGGTTATCGGGTGAGGGAGCTGCCCAAAACATGGAGGTTTTAAGCAAGAGCCATTACAATCAACCACCTTTGCTCTTCTCATCCTTTTTGCACTTAATTTTTTGATAAGTTAACCCAAAGGGAAGATCTCAAATTTCTGATGATACATTCCCAGGGCAATGGTATCCGCAAGATTTTATTGCCAAGAGCATGGCACTTAAAGGATTACACATTTAGTCCTGCTCCATCATATTTAGACCAACCAATGGACATCATGTCAAGGCCGTGAGTACCCATGCTATAAAACCCGTGGGTATTGTATCAGTTTTCCGTAATAATGATGATGACGACGATGATGATAACGTTCACCACGAAACACCTCTGGTCGTCTGATACCAAGTTGCGACCCAGCCACCGTAATCGATCGCAGCCAGCTACAGCACTTGCCACACGAAAAAAGTATCATACCGGTACCCGAACAGAAGAACCAAACAAATGGATGGCCAACTGCCCGCGCTCCCCGGTGGTACCGGCTCCGGCATACCCGTGACCGCTCGGTTTATAGAGACCATTGTCGAGGGGGGCGATGGGCAAGAACATACAAGTCCGGGTACGGTACCACATTCGGGCCAGATGAGGACCACCCAATACCCGCTAGCCAATTGGGGAGGACAATCGGGTTTGATCTCCAGTCCGCTTCGAGGCTCCTCCCCTATTTCTTCTCGATATATGATAGCATAACTTATCCCAATGCCAACCTTAGACCCCTCCTCCCCCTTGGCAACGGTCCCCACAAACCGAGTGGTTACGGTGGTGTGAATTCGGAGGCCGAATATTAGGGTACGGTGCAGGGGTCTGGGATAAAACAACCCTATCGCACATTGCTAAGATCACAGACGCAGCAGGAAACCAGATCAACATGGCCGTGAGTGGACCTCTACGGTATTTCCTCTCGTCTCGGCCAACTTTGAATGAATATCATTGATGAACCCGGCCTCCAACTCAATTACTTCCATCAGAACGATAGCTCTCTCTGGGCTCTTGTTGAGCAATGGAAGGCTTGTGTTTCTGGCGAGTCGGTTGCGACATACCGGCATCGTACCACCGGCACTACCGGTAATTTTTCTTTGACCAATACGGTATTAACTTCGAACCCCTGCCCCATACCACTTTCCTACTGTATGCTCGACCCTTGACCTTTTGTCTGTACTGTAACAAGTAGGGTGCGCTACTCGCGCGTTGTTACTCGAGTATGATACAACAGCTGTCCTCGGCATCATCACTACGGTAAAACTCTTGGAATCCGCTATCTCCGCTAGCCCTGCAATCTCCGGATTCAGAGAAAACGGCTCGGGTGAAGAATTAGTGTCTCCCTAACACAATAAGATCATCTCACTGGACGTGCTGGATCTCGCCAACTCGCATGATGGTATTCGTAATTGTGCTAACCCGCCAAACTAAACCCATCGTAGGCTGATGGGCTGATTTGGGCCGATAATCCAATACCGGTAGTAGATTCCAAGAGTTCTCGCGGTATGATGCCAGAACAGAAACCCGCCGCAGACGGACCCGAGAAGGCGACCGTTCAACGGATCGGCAGCCGTATTAACGAGAGACCAGAGATGTGCATCCGGTACTGAGGTTTCCCTCAAAAGGAACCTACAAGTACTGTACGGGTACTCTGCTCACTCTATACGTTCCTAATCCTCTGACCCTCTCTACCCCAGAGTGCCGTCTTCTGCCGTTACCGTACCATGCGATGGCGCAAGTACAGTACCATACTCGAGTATACAAGTGCCGGTCCAGGTTCCCGCCAATAGCTTTTCCCGCTCCTGTACGGTACTCGTACAAGGACCGTACTACCAGTACGGTACCGGTACCCCAAAATTATTCCAATTTCGCCTTTTCGCAACTGTAAGGGCGCCTGTGCTACGGTAGCGAGCACAATTGCGGCCCAACCTGGAGAAGGGGCGAGGAAATAAAGCAAAAAGGATAAAAAACTGACCTCCGATACAAAGCATTGTGCAACAAAAGCAAAAGAGACACCTCCACGCAGAGAACACCGGCACCGTAAAAAGTTATTGTTCGTTAGTACAAGTACGGTACGGACTGGGCTGTCCGCCAAGCGAGTCGTACATCAGGGATCGCTGTTTCTCGCTTCTGAGTTTCCTCCCAGCATTCCCGGGGACACCTCTGGGTTATGTGGAGAGTGTCATAGTTCCAGTTATACCGTAGCGGTCTTCACGCCGTGCTCTCTGGGCCCTGACAAATGGAGGCGCTTAGGGATGGGGGCTAACAAATACAACTCTCGGGAATCCTGGCGACATCTGAGAAATGTGGCGGTGATCTGCTGATTGGGCTATGATATGATGGTGGGGAGAGTGATTGAATGTGATTCTAACTGTAGTTGCTTCTCGTGCGCAATGCTAGCACTGACACTTTGAGAATTGCTTGGGAGGATAGTTGCTCCTCTGCGGGGCATTGGTAATTACGGTAGCGAGGCTTCCGGCAGTAGTCAATAATCCACTTTGGGTAGTACTGCACAGTACTCGTACTCTTCCCATCCGCCCCCCCCCGTCTCTACATCCCACGTGGGCGGGGCTTGAGAAGCTGGAAGAGGAATTTGTGGTTTCCTCGGTGCTAGAGCATACAATATCCATTGCACTTCTGCCCCTCGAGCCCTCTCAAGCATTTTCAGATATCATTTACCAGTTACAGGAGACTACGCTAAGTATGATATTATGATACATCTTCCAGATTGCACTACCCACCGCGCTCAAGCCCCCCAACCACTCCCTCTCTTCCTCGATGAGACCCAATCAATATTATGCAACAACTCTTCACCAATATATCTCCTAATCCCAACTCCCTGGGATATAAATCCCCACTCTTCCCCACATCGTCCCTCTGAAGACCCTAATCAGAAGGAAAAAAACAAATACCTCCCCCCCCTCACCCACCCAATTAATAGTATTTGCTGAGCACACCTACGAACCCATTCACCCTTCGCAATCATGGCATTCACACCAGAACAATTCTTCGGCTGGATCCTCGCAGTGGGGGTAATATTCTTCACCTTCGTAGCTCTCCGCTTCTACGTCCGGCGGAACCAAAAGTTCAACAAGTTTTCCATCGCCAGTGACGCTTTCCTTCTCACCTCCACCGCATTCGCGCTCGTGACAGTTGGCTATATGTGCTACGAGTCGCTGCACGAAATCGAGGTTCGAAGTAACCATCCGGAATGGAAGGAAGCGGAGATCTACCACAAGATCTTTACGGATAGGGATGGTTTGATTCTCAAGGTAACTTTTTTAACATTCCCCAATGCCAATCATCGCGAGGAGAGAGAGAAAGCTCACTGATTTTTGGGGATGGGGGCGGTGGGGTGGGAGGGGAAGTTTGTATATTTCCTTGGGTTGGGCTATATGGTCGAGCTGTGGTGCATCAAAGCGGCTTTTGTCCTGTTCTATTGGAATTTGTTCTCCAAGATCCAGGGTCAGAAGAGGTTCGCACTTTATGCCACGAGCTTCTTCATTCCGGCTACGTTTGTAGTCGTTATCATTACCTTCTTTACCCATTGTAGGCCCGTGGCCATTTCCTGGTATGTTCGTGTGTATGCGTGTGTGAGCCAAGTGTGTAAGTATGATAAACTAATATTTAGATAGGGATTTAAAACTTATCCTAAAGCATGGCAGACGGTGTACTCCAAACACAGCAAAATCGGTACAATGGCTATTGAGTAGCTCTAATATCATCACTGACCTCATGCGTACTTCTCCCCTCCTCCTCGTCCCATTCTGTCATCCGAAAAAAAGAACTAGAATCTAACAAAAAAAAAAAAACAAGTAATGGCGGTCCCCCTCCTCGTAATCCGCTCCTTCCGCCTCACACGCATAGACACCTACGCAGTAGCCTTCGTCTTCCTAATAGGCATAATCTCCATCAGCGCAACAATTGTGCGAATTTTCTACCTCAACCAAACCGGCGTCTTCGAGCCGGACTTCCACGGGAACATCACGCTACAGCAACAACACCACTTCGAGCTCATCTCCTCCGTGGAGGTTCTCGCTGCGCTGATAGCATTCTGCTTACCGGCGTTCAGGTTCCTTCTCAAGGTCAATTTCGTCAGGGGAGGACCGGGTATTAGCTCACTAAGCTGGGCGAGCGCGAGGTTTAGGAGTGTGGGGGGTGGTAGGGATGCCGACAACGGGATTTATCCCAGGAACGAGCCCAAGGGGATCGAAGAGGCGATGAGGGTGGATTTGGAGGGTGGCAGGTTTGCAGTGCAGGGGAAGGGGGCTCCTAGCACCGAGATGATTATTATTAGGAAGGGTTCAGAAGAGGAGGGGTCAGAGGAGGAGGATGGAGAGAGGAGCCCGCCGAGAGGTACTCGTACAATTTAACGCTGCCGGGAGGTGCAACCGGCGGCCTCCCTATGCACTCGTGGGACGTGGGGCTTTGATGAAATATCATACAGTATGATTTACGAATTTATGTGTTTATTCCGAATTCCAGCCAGCAAATTCTAGCCAGCAATGGGTATGGCAATAAAACTAGTAAACAATTAGTGGGGCACAATCGCCGTGTGATCGTTGAACTGCCCAAGTCTCGGCAAGCATCGGGAGGGCCACTCTGCCAACAGCTCTAGCTCTTGATACAGTACCCCCCGCATCGAGCAGCTCCTAACTCACCTCCCCTTGCATTACCATCCCCAACCCTTCCGGGTGTGTGCAAGCCCCGCACCCTACGATATTTGTTCGGCGAGCACCCAGTACCTACTGTATCCTAGCATTCCGAGTGATACGCCATGACGAATCCTAGCACATCTTCACTTCTCAGTTCCCGTTAACTTCTAACCATACCATCTCAGCCTAATTATGCGAGATACTGTATCCTACAAGTTGTCTCAAAGCTTGATAGGATAATCAATCCGGTCATACCTTTTCTTCCTTCTACCCGAGCCCTAAGCCCGGCAGGGATGAGGCATCCCTGGCAGGGCGGACAGAATAATGATTATGATAATAATAATTATTATGATCGAAGTAGAACAAAACCGGAATCAACATAACATCTCTGACTCGACCAAAGGCACAAAGAAAGGCTCCCGCAAGATATCCACACACGGTATCCAGGAGCCGATCTCGGACCAATTACGGGAAAGGGGACAAAGTCGTTTCCAACTCCCTCGAGGCTCCAAAGAGCTTACACTCATAGCCCAGAGCGATATGATACCGACCCGCTATTTCTCCTCTACTCATTTAGGCAAACCGCTAGAGGCTTATAGTATCATGCAGGGGGTCCCCGTTCACGCCCAGACCAGTGAGCGTAACCGTACCGTCGCACTTATGGTCGGATTGTCTTTGCCCACAACCACAAGATGTGTTCGAGTGAGCTGCCCTAGAAGCGTGAATGCTCGTCTATTACTATCCATGATATATGGCTCGGTACCCCTGTAAACCGCAAGTGCGAGTACGGCACTCGAGTACTGTAGCAGTACAGTACAAAATGTGCCTGTACGGGTACAAGCACGGCGACAGCGATCTGCCGTGAAGGCATTACAGTAGGGGCCTGGCCGAGCTACCCCGCATGCGCAGGCAGAAAGGATGCTCGAGTACCGGGACTTCACACATCGTAAAAACCCCCGCCATCGGTAGGTGACCGTGGTCTATAGAGGATCATACACCAAAACCGGTATTTCAATACCTGCGAACCCCACCAGTAACTTTTTTTTTTTTTTTTTTTTTAAAAAAAAAAAAAGGTCAACCACCATACTCTGGCGGCTCCTAGAAATGACCAAGGGACATATCGATAATCCTCTGTTCTCGCAGAGATATAGCCACCCGAAATTTAGGAAATACATACTAATACTAATTGCCCGGGGGAAGTTACGGTAGCCCACTATTATCTTGCATCCTTAAAATATGTGACTCCATCGATCATCCATACTTACTGATTAATCAATCGAACTCGACATAAGGGTGCGCTTTGGCAGAATCCGTGTTTCAGCCGCGAGAACTACCTGTATGATATTACAATTCAAGTACTCGTAGTATTGTAAGTCAGCATGCTAATGGTACAGCACTATAGAGAAGTCGTACCAACGGCAGCCACCTTTCTCCCTTCCTTTTCCTTTGAGGTGGACGGAGAAGTGGGCAAGGGATCAATTTGCTATTCCTCTCCCACCCCTCTACCTCCCTCCCACCTTCGGCCCAGGCCTCTCCCGGAAAACGGCTTGCCCACATTTTGCGAATGCTTGTCTATGTTGTTTCACATCCACCGGTATCCCTTCCCATAAACCGTGATCAGCCCTCATCAGTGTTGGCGGTGACCAGGGCTGACCATGAATATGGTCAGTGACCAGTAGTCAGTAGAAGGGGGTGACGGGGGGTGATGGGTGGTCAGGGTTATGTTGGAATACCTACAATCAGGGGGACTACCTTTTGTCACCCATGATAGGTATTATAGCTGCAGTATGGAGGTACTGTACTCAAGTATTGTATACTTTACTGCTGTAGCAAGGGGTGCTCAGCAAGCATGGGTGGGCAGAGGCCTGATTTTCAGTGAAAGTTACGATTCTATTCCCACAAACCCTAACCCACATTTCATTGACCCCTGCTGTGATCAGCCCTGACCACTGGTCATGGCATAGTGGGGGTGACCAGTAGTTGTTGATTTTAGGGGTGACCAATGGTCACCGCCAACACTGGCCCTCATGGAGTCATGTTTGGCCTTTCGGCTACGGGTAGTAGCGTTGGTCGTTTGGATGGTTTCACCTGTGCGCTGCCGATATTTGCGGTGTGGCAGGTCGGTGTTTGGGTGAGCGAGTGGAAGGGAAGAGAAGCCAGTTTCAAGTGATGGGATTGGTGTTTTGTGATGCCACCACTCGTAAGGGGACGAGAGCCCGTTTTGAGGTACCGTGATATGTGCTCAGCATTATAGGTTTAAAATGCCGCTCGTGAGCGCACCAGTCCAGCTGCAGTGTTATAATATAGCATCTCCATGTCGTTCTTTTATTGCTCCCAGGTTGCTGGCTCGCAGAATTGCTATCGCCCCGTCTTGAGCATCAGAGGTTATCCACCGAGGGAATTGCCATAGAGAAGGGATTCCACCCCACCCTGTGTGCTTTTCGCTGGCCCCCATCGAACTTTTTGTCGTCCGGAATTCTTCCGAACGCGTTTTAGGACGTAAGTTAATGGTATCATACTGTACCCTAGTGTTCGAATAATACGGTATCATGCTGTACCAGTGTACCCGAGAGTGAGAATTCATGAACAAACGCACCCAACCACGTGTTGCAAACGGAAAGAACCTAGCGCATTAGGTTACCGGTATGTGCAAAAAGAAGAAAAAAAACCCTTGCGGCTCTTCTTGCTAATCACCAATACTCTCACTTCAATATTGTCAGTTCAATTACTGCCCCCACCATCACCGACAAACCAAAAGAACCAAATATGCCTTCGAGCACAATTGCGGAGAAAAAAGAGCGACTGTATGATCCTGCCCGCCCCCTCTCCCTTTCCGAACGACCAGGCTCACCCATCGCAGACTGGTCCTAGTTGAAAAGCCCATCCCGCTAGAATTCGACATGGGCAATCTCTGCGCTTTCGACACGAACCCACTCGACCCCACCGCCTATTCCAATTCTCTCGAAGAGTGTCTCAACGACGCCGCTAGGGACTGCGCTCAGGCTCTGATTAATCAAGTGCTCACCACGCTTCCCATGAAGAGCGCTTCAGATGGGGTTTATGCTGAGTTGCCGGATCCTACGACCCCACTACCGAGGGAGAAGCCGCTACCGAAGGCTAAGGAGCCTACGAAATGGTTTGTTCACTAATTTTTTACACACACTCACTCTCTCCCTCTCTCTCCCCCTCTCTCTTTTCGCCTCTCCTCTTCCTCCTTTCGTCCCGGCGGAGGGGGTCATGGCAAGCGAGCTGACATGGGAACAGGGAACTATTTGCGAAGAAGAAGGGCATCAAGTCCAAGACCAAAGATGGCAAGCTCGTGTATGACGAGGAGAAGGGCGAGTGGGTTCCCAAGTGGGGGTATAAGGGAAAGAACAAGGATGGCGAAGGCGATTGGATTGTTGAGGTCGACGGGAAGGGTGAGAAGGAGAAGGGCGAGGACAAGAACCCACGGGCTCTCAGTAGAGAGGAGAGAAAGGATCGGATCAAGAAGAATGAGAGACAGATGAAGAAAAATGAAAAGAGGGCCGCGGCAGGGGGTAAAAGTCTGGCTACTCGGGGTGGGAGGGTCGGAAAGAGATAAAATTGGGAAGAGGGAGGGAACCAGGGCATATTTACCAAGTAATATGGCGTTCAAAAGTCCACTTTTATGTACAGTATCCGGTACACAAATTCTGTAGTTATAATTTTGCCATTGCCTTCCGAATTTCTGGTGTTTGTACTGTACGGTATCCCTTTTCTCCCTTTCAACCCACAGAATTCCATCCACGCAGAGTTGTTTTTTTCCTCGACCCCACGGTAACTTAACCGCTTCTGCGTTGCTCAACACGCGCAGAGAACCCCCCGACCCAACGCGTTCCCAGCGCACCGAGGCGATATTCCAGAGACAACGATTCCCTTCCACCAACTCCCCCCATCGCACTCCCCACGACGTCAAGAGGAGGAGCGCCGGATCTCACAGCTTACAATAATGTCCGATCAACCGCCTTGCTTCCTATACAAGGAGACACGCGTGAATCTTGACTGGGACGACTCCTATGGAAATATTCTTAACATCTTCCTGCCAATCCACCATTCTGGACCCACCAGACGAACCTCCTCGCACACAAACATCGTCAAGAAGCCCGAACCCGACAAGCCAGATACCCTGTTCCAGTACAGGCACCTTGCTACCGCGGCCTCAGTATACTATCGACCGATCGAGCGATACCCCCGATGTATCCTGTGGAGAGTCTTGGAGGAGGCGCAGGTACTCTCACTAACATCGGTGGACTTTACCAAACCACACGATACGCGGGGGGAGTTCTCTAGCACATTTAGATTTTACTTCCCGGATACAATCAGGCCGGGATGTGTTGGGTTTGCGGATGCTCCCAATAAGGATGAGCTGGTAGTCTATGTCATGACCACCGGGAACATCATTTACACATTGAACCTATCGGCGGATTTCTTCCTCCGGGGTGCGGTTACCAGGAAGACTTCGAAGGATAGCGATTATTGCAGAACCTTCTCGCCTTCCTCGTTTACCCTACATTCACCGCACTATCTCATAGCCATAGATCATGAGACTTTGCTTGTTTCGCTGCAGGATGGTGTGCTACTTAAGCTTGAGAAGAGTGAGACATTGCCCGAAGGTGTGTTGGTTTGGCCGCAGAGTTTGTTTGATTTCGCGCTGACGGTGGCGTAGATCCCGAAATGTCAGTGTCACGATACGCCGAAAAGACTTTCAGTGAAGGCACCTATATGGCTTTCTTCAAAAATAGGATGCCATACTTTAGGCCCGGGACCGTCAAGCACGGCCGCGACAGTGTTTCGTTTTCAGCAGTTATATCTTCGGCGGTCTATTTCCCACGGCGGCACGAAGACAGTATGGTGGAAGGGCATCAAGTCGACCCACTCTTGTTTACCGTATCGGTGGACCATACCCTGAAGACATGGTCATTAGATAAAGGTGTTCTGTTACACGCGACAGACTTGCTGAATGAAACTGCTCCTCCGTCGTCTAAAATGAAGACTCTGCTTTCCCCAGCATCATCTCAGCTTTTAACTGTGGTCGATACCTCGTTTCGGGACGACCACATGTTTTACCTCGTCAGCTTTTCCTCTGCAACAACCGGAAAGTTCAAATTTTGGGCTGCTCAGCAGGGTATCGACGGGGAATACCAGGGACTTGCGGACCTATACCCAGATGTGGAGTTTACGGCGGATCCACCTACGTTGAATTCTGTCTGGATGATATCTGAGTTCCGTGTCACACCCGTATCAGGCGACAACAACGGTCTACTCAACTTGTGGGTTCTTTGGAAGAGTAATACAACCTTTCGGGTGCAAAATCTACAATTCCACATTCTGAGCGTTGGGCAATACTGGAACACCTGGGTAACAGCAACTCCCGATTCTCTACACGGGCTTCCCGGAATCCCGCCGAGCAATGTCACCTCAGAGGATATCACGGATTATTGGATGGACTGGATATTCTGCCCCGGAAGATTCAGCGATTCTATCCTGCTTACAGCACTGGATATCCACCGGCTGTTCTATTGGGCGACTACTGGCTCCCCAGGTGACGACCCAGCAGATTCATTACAGAGTAGAGTTGCTAAAGCCATCCCCGGCGCTGTTGAATTGCACAAGACGGAGGATGGGTCGCCCGATTATGAAAGGTATAATCACGAGCTTAACACACAATGGGTGAGATATGCCCGCTTGTGTACCGAGCTCGACAAGCAACGGTGCGAAGCTCTATCCCTTGTCGCGGATCCTCACACAGGCTTCGTATGGACGGTAAACGCTGATGGAATCACCGCGTTACGAGAATGCACCGAATCCGAGATGATGCAACACAACCATCTCACCTTTGCATTGAACAAGGATATTCTCTCGCAGCGGTCGCCTCGGAAGCTTGGGGCTGCATTGGCGAATACAGAGTTATCTGATGCCATGCTTTTGGTGCAGGCTGCCACAAATTTGAGGAATAGTCTGACCGGAAAATCGTACGAAAATTGTCTGTGGAGGTTACAAAGGGAAGTGTTGGAGGATGGTGTGTATGCGCTCGAGGACCGGATGTTGTCCCTTTACCAGAATTGCCTGGACGGGGAGATTTCGGATGACGATTGGGATAAATTTGAGGAGACGACAGAGGCGATGAATGATCCACAGACGGCGTTTTGCTCTATATTGTCGAGTCTGTTCCAGGCTGAGGGACATGCTGGAGCGGCCAAGCTAACGGCATTTGGAGGGAAAGTGCTCGTGGCCGGGAGTCGTGAGGTCATTCATGTCAACCACGATATTTTGTTTGGCCTGGTGTTTGTCCTGCTTATGCTCGTCTTCGAGGGGGGGCATCCGAGAATCGATAGCCCCGACCCGCTATACCTGCAGCTCCTGAACTATATGCGAGAGTATGAAGTTCTAAACTGGATGGCGCGAACACCATTGTCGATCCCTGACTCTCGGCTTTCGGCGGACGATGAGCTCGCAAAAGGATTGGCAGGTCTGAAAGTCACTGGATCAGACCAGGCAGTCATTTTACAGAAAAGGAAAGGTTCAGTCCTTCAGTTGATGCTTTCTGAGAATTCCGGCCCTCCCCCGCACGGCCCTAGCAGAAGCGGCTCCGTGGCGATATCCGTGTGCATACGGCAATATTTGGCCAGCTTGGAACTCACGAATCACGGGAACGGGTTCGCAGATGTTGGCGCTGCGCTCTTGAGTATTAATGCTGCCGGAATTGCTATGGAATTCCAGAAGTACCTTCCCGCTACAAATTGGGGATTCTATGTGAGGGCGAGGATACAGTTGGCCGATCGCAGCAGAGGTACTGCTGCAGTAACCTTCAAGAAAGCTGCTTATGGGCTAGGTATTATTATTATTTTCGTTTTCTCCCTCTATTGGGACATCCCGCGCTAACACTTCTTTCAGCCGTGGCCAACCCAGCCCGCCATTCCACCATAAAATCACTCCTGAGTGAAATTGATCTTGAGACTTCTATCGGAAGGGGTCTACCGCAATATTATCTACATGTCGCATGTTTATTTGAGGAGGCAAAAGCGCTAGAATACCTCGTCGAGTTCTGTCAATTAGCCTCGACAGCGCTAGGAGACGAAGTAAGCACCCCTTCCCATTCCCGCCCTTCTCCCCCCACCTCTTCACTAACCCTCCATAGAACGGTTCCGCAATAAGAACAGAAATCCTCCTGAAACTTTTCCAATCAACATTATCCCTCTCCCTCTTTGATGAAGCCTACATAGCACTAACCCGCTACTCCAACAAACCCCTCCAAAGAACCGCCCTGCGGGAACTCGTCGGTGCAATGGTCGAACAAAATGAGGGCGCAAGACTATGCCAATACCCCTTCGTTGGTCTCCAGGATGACGTGGACGAAGCTCTGGCATTCAAGTGCTCCACAATAATGGACGTGTCTGCAGGCCCGCAGTTCCACAAAGTCCTGTACGCGTGGAGGACGCAGCGGGGCGATTACAGAGGAGGTATGGCGTGCCCTTACCCTACCCCAAGTGAGTTGCGGGTACTGATTTGTAAACGAATAATAAAGCGGCATCAATCCTCTACGAACGCCTCCAACGCCTGCAAACTGCAAATATCGGCTCCGCCGACCCTAGCTCATGCAATGTCTCCGACGGCTTCCTGGTCTTGCTCAACGCACTATCGTGTGTTGGCGAGGAGCAAGCCTGGATATTATCCACCAAACGCGCGGAAGGGGACGATATTACCGGCGCTGGGAATACGAAGCGGGCGAAGCTCGCTAATAGTATGGCCTTCCTTCCCCCCCCCCCCCATCAAGAGTGTAAGAGGTGATACTAACGGGATTCTAGCAACCACTTCCTCACCTCAACGCCGACAAGTAGTCACGCTAGAGGACATCCGGAAGGAGTATCAGAATGAAGTAGAGAGGGTTGGTTTACTGCTTAACGGGGGGTTCTTTGTATAAGTCATTCTCTTTTAATCATACGTCCGGGGGCAAAGTAAGCGGGGGCGAGTGGAAGCAAAAAAAAAATGCCACAACGTAGTCGCGGAAACCACTTTCTTTTACGCACTTATGTATAATATAATTTGGGGCTTTACCGGAATAATTTAGTTATGGTTTTTATCTTTATTCCTTATTTTCATTTTTATTCTTGTTTTACGCTGTCCACTAGCTACGTCTTGATACTTTAGGAGTAGACGCAAGCAGCAGGCAGGAATATGTATAAAAAAAATGAAGGCATAATATATCACTCGCTCTTATGCCCTTTATGCATCGCATGTTGAAGCCGTTGGCATAATCAATTCTCCACAGCTACTATTCCACGTCCGGTCCTGGTTCCAGCTCCAACCCCCCCCCCGCCGCTAGTACCACGGCACACCAGCAAACCAGCCCTATCGCCTATAGCAGACGCACTACAAAAAAACAAATAGATAAATAAACCCTGGTAAGCCCATCCCGCCCCCCCGAGCACCGTACTCCATTCGCACGAGTACAACTGGTTATCCGGTGTGTACCGTGCGATAGAAGATGAAGAAGTGTCGGTGAAGTCAAGTTTTTTGCCGACTTTGTTGGATGACTTATCCACCTGGTGGCGGAAATGGTTTGATGCACGGTCCGTCACTCGGGTATTGGTTTCCGTTTTCCTTTCCCCTTTTTGCCCTTTTTCCGGTTGGGGATGGGGGGAGGAGGAGGGCGGATAAGAGGAAGGAGTAGAAAAGGAGGAAAAGAAGCGACCGAAATGCAGTGATGCTGGCTCCCAGTTCCTGTATCGCTTGGGGTGTGTTTGTAGGTGCCGGTAGGCGGGTAGTAGTTAAAAGGCAGAGCGTAGTTGTAGTATAACCTGGAGTCGACAGAACTCGTATGTTGCCCCTCTGCGTACAAGTACTGTGAAATCGCGTCGGAGGGTATGCTACTGCGGGGGGGTATATCGGGAATATACGTACCGGAAAGTCCCCAAAACACGCAGTTTCTAACCTAACCTTGTTTAAGCAGGTTTCCTAATATTCTCACGGTATGAACCCCAGTGATACCCTGCGTATTTCATCGTCTGGGTTGTATATCCGACTCCGGAATTCCTGCCGGGGCTGCGTACCTCCGAACGTGATTTTATAGGTAGACTATCACACCCGCGACCACGCTTCCATGTGCAGTACTATACCAGCGCCGGTACTCGTAGTGCAATCCCTCCTCCACACAAACACAAAGCACCACAACGCCTCGAACCCACAACCATTCCACCCCGCCCCCCCCCAACAACAAACTGAAAAGTTTCGTAAGCTATGAGGACAATAAAAACTTTTTTAAGCTGCTACTATATGTACTCATTCATCAACTCATCCATCCACCCGTCCACCCATCCATCCGTTTCCAAATCACGCAAGACTCCGGGGACGCCACAAGAATAAATAATTGAAGAAAATAAGGAAAAGAAAAGAGAAGAACGCCACTATGGCAGGATTAATCTGAAAAGACACAAAACCGAAGAGGATCAAAATAAAATAGGAACAAAAATAAAGAAAAATATGTGGTCTGTGTCAAGCCTCCACATTCTGTAGGTGGAGTGGAATCTATCAAAGTAAAGGTGGCCTGATAAAGAGAAGATGAGGGGTGGAAGAAAATATGACCAAGAATAAGCCAGACGCCATTTCCACCAGCTAACTCGTAAAAATGAAAACCCATATGTTACATACCACCGAGGACGTCGGCCGGCCTATTATACAAACCTATGAATGTTAGTATTGCTAGGAGTTTCGGTTCTCGCGTTTCTTTTATATTTTTCTACCGTCAGTTGAGTAGGCTCGCGATAGTGATAGTCGGAGAAGGTCGATCGAAAGCGATGGATTGCTCGGGAATCGGAGTCGAGGGTGCAGGAGGAGTAAGGGGGAGGACCACTTGCGTTGGATCAGGGACCTCAGCAGCTTTGGCCATATCTACAAAACCGGTAACGGGGGCATTCTGAGATGCGAGAACTGCTGCCGCCGCCTTTGCTACTGCTGCCACGGTGGGCTTTCTAGCTTTTGCTAGTGTTGTTGTCTTTGCCGCCGGGGGTTTCGCTTTTGGTGACCTAGCTTGGGCCTTGGTCGGTTTAGCTGCCACTTTCTTCACAACTTTAAAAGCAGTCGCAATAGGCCCAGGTTTCTGAGCATCTACCTTGGCCTTCGACTTCGTGGCTGTCGCCTTGGGTGTAGGTTTTGCCCTCGCTTTCGATTTTTTCGCTGCGGGTTCCGCAGTCGTCTCTGATGCCGGTCGTTTCTTCACGCTCTTCGTTGGTTTGGAGATCTTGGGATGGGGACTAATTGAAGGACTAAGAAGTTGAGGAACATGGACCTCCACCGAACTGCTATCCCTAGGAGGTTCGTCGGGATCAAGCTCAATGAAGGAACCACAGCTATCGCTATCCGTCTCGACCTCCGTTTGCGGTTCACTCCCATCCCACCTTGGAAAGCTCGCCATCTTCGCAACCCTTTCACAATCCCCACCAACAATCAAGTCAAAGACCCCTTCAAAGTCTCTTCCCACTGGGGGTGCGTCCTCGTTAATCCAGACGGTCATTCCTCCACGGAAATCCTGAACAACTCCGCACATTTCACGGACAATTCTCCGAACACCAGGGACCTTGAGACTCGTTCCGACAACAATAAGACAATCGGGACGGGACTTGAGGTCGGCCTTGGTGACCGCGCCAATCGCTTCCGCATCCGGGTTGAATTCATTGTAGAGAACTATTCTGGGGCGTAGTTTACCGACTCCAAGAGCTCGCTTGCCGGCTATGCCCCTCACACAATCCATCTCAAGGCACTCGGAGCAATCTGGGGGCTCCGAACCCCTGAAAAGCGACGCCTCAAATTCCGCTAACCACCCACACTTTGAACACACCATCTTCTCTAACCCTCCATGCAATTGGATTGTCCTGGGCCACGGCCCTTTATTGCCAAGTGGCACAGCGGTCTTCAGGGGCTCTAATTGTGTGTCGATGCAGTCGACGTTTTGCGAGTAGAGTCTGAGGAGTCTACCTTGTGTTGCCAACGTAGCCAAAAGGTGGTGAAAGAGAGTGGGAGTGGCCTGGGTGGTCATCGAGTGCAAATTCCTGACCATTTCGTGGAACGAGGATGTAAGTTGATCATCTTTGTAAACGGAAGCGTCGAATAGCTCTTTGCCAGAGGTCTTCAGCTTCATGTCATTTCTAAGGGAAGAAAATAGTCCCCCGGAGGAGCGGAAATCGGGAACTGTGTAACCAAGCTGAGTCAGCGTCGAGGCGAACATCCAGTGTGGATACAGAGAGGCATTGAAAAACCACACCAAAAAAAGGGCGGAAGCGAGGGCCGGGGCTGGGTGATTTTCGCAGGAACAGACTTACTTCCGGCCCCAACAGAGATACCAGCGCCAGCAATGACAACTATCTTCTTCTTCTTGCGCAGTAGCTTTAATAGGGTGTCGATTTGGGGTTTTTGTGCCTTTAATACTTCTTCCGTGAGTGGAGGACGTAGATTGATACGTTGGGGGGGTTTCCGCTTAGGGGGTTCGGAGGCAGCAATTTTCTGTTTTTTGGGGGGAGGTTCCGTTTCGGGCGGCATCGTGTAGGCGGTAGGATGTTTAGAAAGGGAGGAAGGTCGGAGAGTGCTATTGTTGTTGTTGTCGTTGCTGTGGTTGTTGGGGGGGGAGAGGGAAGCAAGAGGGAATGGAGGACGGAGCCCGATTTCTAAAAGGAGGAGAGAGCGGTGAGGTGAACCAGGAAGAGCGAGGAAGGGCGGGAAGGAAGGGATGACGGAGGAGGAGGGCAGAGAGGGGGTTAACAGCAGGGGGAGCAGTTGTTGTCATGTTGCGTGCGGCACACAGCTGCAGAAGTCCAAGTTTACATACACTCTCCCCTACCTCCCTCCCCTCCTCCTCTTCCTCTCGGGTCCCGGTCGCTACCAGTTACAATACAGCTATGATATGATACTCCCTACAAGCACTGACACCGGCACAGCAAAGGCTAGCGACAAGCCAGCGCTGGAACCGGCGAGGGTAAAAGAAAAGAAAAGAAAAGGAAAGAAAGCTGCATCTTACTTCCCACCTGCCCGACAACCCTTGGCCTGCGTTTCAATGAAATGACAGCAAAGTTTGCTGATATCCTCGCTTCTTCCTCTCTTTTCGAGGATTGGGAAAAGCTCACTGCTGCATACCCCCCCCCTCCTTTGCTCTGTCTGCTCCCTCTCATAGCGGGGAAAGGTGAAGCCAGAGCAGTGGGAACGGAACGATTAATATCATAGGATAACTTGGCTTGTAAGGGGGAAAAAGCACGGCTCCCGATCTCGGACTGTTCATCGAGCTTTTATTCCGCTTATAGGAAATAGTCACTAGGCTCGCCCATTCTGATACTATTGCGTAGACATTCCACGAGATAACATCCAATTATCACTGCATTTCGTGCCGTCCAATGCTTTTGAAGGGCACCCCAATATTCTGACCGAACCAGTGATTCGTGTGTGATATGGCTCAGTACAATTCTGCATGATATTCTGACAGTGAGATGCTGCCTTGTGCCGTACTGCACAGTAACCTTCGTCAAAATCCTATAGTGGTTTGGCTATGATACGGTGGACATCCCATCTCTATGCTTTTTTCTTTCCTTCTTTCTTTCCCCCCTCTCTAATGCGTCCATAGTTATGGGGTTAAATTGGTTGTCCTTCTTTACTCTTAAGTGTTGGGGCTGTCTTGTCACGGTCTCGTTGGAGTTCGCTTCGTGCAATGTGAGGGAGGTTCGCCTGGCGGGCGCCCGGGAGGGGATCTTTTCGGAATGGCCTACGAGTACGGTACCGTACTTGCTCACGCGGGTGACTACCTTCCAAGCGCATTACAGAACCCCCTACCGTATCAACAGCGCCGGAATAAAACTAGAACCGCGGTTTTGAAAGGGTGTATGGATGCAATGTGGGTGATTGTACGAATAAGGCAAAGGATAGCGGTACATTTGCGGTATATTCGAGGGCTGATATCGTACTCGCATACCGGTACTGGGATGTACGGGCAGGGTAGAATACAGTACGGCATACGGCACCGCATTGTAGGATGGCACGAAAGCGCACATTAGACTGCCGGTAATAGGTTGCCCGTATGTGTGCACCGGATGTGTAAACTTGTGCATGCTTAGGGTAGATGGTGGTGGTCCACGCTTCCTGCGTACGGCGGGTATCATACTGTGGGCGGTGCCTGTGGGTAGACGACCGGGGAAGGGGTAAGGAAGAGTTGAATTAGCTGCCGCACAGGGTGAATGCCGGAGAGAGAGGGGGGGATGGGAAGGAGAGGGAATAATATATATTGGGTATCGAGCGACGAGAGAGCAGAGGAGCACGGTGACTGTAGGGGAAGGAGGGTCGGTTAGAGAGACAATTCCTTGTGGAATACCGGCAGAGGGTGAATTCCATACGGTAGGGGAGTTTCGGTATACTATGTTTTACACTCCAGCGTATTGGGGAGAACGGGTACCGTGAAGTGCATGGTCCTTCCAAGACGGGTTAGACTGACCAACCAGGAGGAAGGGAATCTTCCGGTTGATGAAATCATGGGGCAAGGGGCACTGTAGGCCGGACAGCTGCAACCATAATTGACGCAAGCTGAGAGCCAGCCTACCGTACCGTACCGTAGTCTACCCTACGAGTACGAGTACCGTAGAGTACCGTACGGGCACCGTACTGTCCCCAGAAAAAAAGCCAATTTTTCCGGTGGGCTGCTTGTGTGGGTGGGTGGGTGGGCGTTATGCGTTATGTAAGCCAAGGATACGAATTCGCTTGACGGGGGTTCCTTTCGTTACTTCGGTTCAGCTTCCCCCAGTCTTCTCAGATCCCACAATTTTATGCAAGGCCCCACTTATCTCGCTTAGTCATCTCAGCCTCAATGTCCCCCACGTTTTTCCCTTGGCTCCGTGACACGTGAACCCGGTCAATTCTGACTCGAACCCATACGAGTACCGTACTACCGTAGTACTCCGTCACGTCTTCCCTTGTCCGGGTGTTGGAGTGATTATTTCGTCCCCCCCCCGGCATCCACCCTCCTTTACCACTTCACCCCTCTCTCGTTTGTTCGCCCTCATATCGTGCCCCTATTCCATTGTTTGGTTGGCTATTTACGATTCCTCGTCTTCTGCCATCCACTGCCTCGACATGATTAAGGATGAATCCCTTGAAGCGAAGAAACGTTTTTTTGAAGGCCTCTATTCTCTTGATTCGATTGTCGAGGATGACGACCTGTACGAAAATAACCCAGTCTCTGCACTGCTAACAAAGACAAAAGATCCCGCTATCAGGAATCCTCGAACCTTACCTAAGCTCACTCGGTCCCGCACAGCTTCTGCGTCAAGTGCAAGGCCTGCTTCTAGTTCGAGGTCTGCGGTTTCAAGGACCCTTTCGTTACCCACCCAAAAGCCTCGCCCTTCCACCATGCTAGATAGACCTGTACCTACGCTCTCGACTCCTGCTGTCATGGCTTCTTCGGCTCGGCCTAAGATACCTCGTTCCCCTCGTCCCCCCTCCTCCTCAACATCTGCTGTGACCTCCCCTTCCTCGAGGGCTACCGCCACAGCTGCTCCCTCATCACCGCCTTTACCCGATATGCCGTCGATGCATGTCCCGACGTCGGCAGCCCCTCCGGAATCCTCGAGGATGTCTGCTGTGGGATCAGGGGGCTCTACAAAGCGAAAACGCTCCTCAAAGCTGGCCTACCAACCAACGGCTAGAAACTCTCAACTCATCTTTTCAGACCTTGTTTTCTGTAGGCAAACGAAAGCCATATTTGCGCATGGGCGGAATTACTTACGATTTGTAGACTTCATTCCAAACGACATCAAGAATCCGGCAAGGAGGATGCGAGTTCAGAAAGCTACTGAATTTGGCGCTTTTTGTATAAATGAATGGAATGATCGGTGTATGTATATGAGAGACTGCCTTATGAATAACAGCTTGTCATAGTTCGCAGTTTTTCTTTTGGAATGCATAGATCGGGCTAATGCAGTAGAAACAAAAGTTATCACCCATGTTATTGCCGAAAGTCGCTTCAAATATCTCGATGTCCTCGGGTACCTAAAACTTGAGAAGCTACCAGTAATTAATATTCTGATTCCCTTCACTCTTGCAAATACCTGAACGGCAACCTCCTTGTAGGGAAACATCATCGTCGTGAATCAAGAATACGCAGGGGACTGCCTGCACCATGGCCGCATCCTTGATCATACCCAGAAGGTCTACGGGATCCACGGTCGCGCACCCCTGTCACCACCTCAGGCTCCAGCCCCACCGCCTTCTACGAACGAAATACCTTCATCGCCACAAAGTCTTCAGATTAAGCCCTCCCGTCGGAAGAAGGCTCCAGAGAGGTTCGCTTAGATACCTGCTTTGGAGTAAGGATTGCAGCCTTCCTAACGTGTATCTGCAGTACCCAAGCCTCTTCGCACCCGCCCTCTAGCCTCTCGAGCCTGCGGCCCTTCGAAATCGATGCCCCGGTACCCACACGCAGCGATTACGTGGCCTCGCCGGCGCCCGAAGAAAGGTCTCGGAAAGATGAGCTGGACATGATGATTGACGAGGCAAAGAAAATAGGCTCCTTGGTAAGAACATGATATATCACTCGCTGAAAGATGGCTGATGGCTTGGAGCCACTGGAAGACGAAGAAGGGGAGTTGAAGAATGTGGAGGAGATTGAGACGACCGATGACGAGCGGGATTCGCTGGAACTGGCCAAAAGGCAAAAAACTAAAGACAGGAGAAGAAAGAACGATAAATCTGGACGCTCTCTAGAGGCGTTTCAGTGCCTGGAGAAAAACGACGGGAACCAGACGGAGGGGAGCCCCAATAAGAGGACTATTGAGATTGTGAGATTTGGAGCTGAAGCTTCACGGAAGCATTTACTAATGACGATAGTAAATAGTTATCGGAGATGCAGCGTTATTACGAAATGCTGAAAGATACTTGGAGGTCTTTGGGGTATAGGAAGGCCATAGCTACCTTGAAGAAACAGGATCACAAGATTAGATTTGCCAGCGAAGCTCGAGAGTATGCCCTCTTCCCAACCCCCCCCCCCCCCCCCTTTTCGAGGCTCGTACTCATCAAGTAGGCTCCCGGGAATTGGTGACAGAATAGCCATAAAGATTGAAGAAATAGGTGACTGCTCTCTTGCTCGCATCGTGTTCCCCGGCTCTAACCCATATTAGTCCGAACTGATCGCCTTCGAAGGCTTGATTATGCAAAGATGGATCCGGAAGATGAGGCATTGAGGCTATTCCTTGGTATTTACGGCGTAGGGTGGACATCACTGATGCCTCTAAACAAGCCTACCTGCTAACACAGCTTCCAATAGTGGAGTAAAGGCTCAGAAGTGGGTAGACGCAGGGTATAAAACTCTGGATGACATAAAAACCCACGTGCGACTCACTTCATCTCAGCGGATTGGGATTGAGCACCACGAAGATTTCCAGCAACGCATCCCACGGGACGAAGTGAAGCAGCACGGTGACATCGCCACGCGTGTTGCCCACGAAATAGATGCCGAGCTAAAGCTTGAGATTCTAGGATCGTATAGGCGGGGTGCTAAGGATTGTGGTGACGTGAGATATTTATTGAGCCACCAGTAACGCGAGTGATTGGTTAATTGGTTGGCGTAGATCGATATCATGATCACTAAAGAGGGTGTAGAGGCGCATGCAATTACCGGTATGGCATCCTCCCCCAGTATTTGACTTTCGCCTTGAACTGACCATTGAGTAGAGATTCTCTGCGAACTCGTCGAGAAGCTCTTCGAAATTGACTTCTTGCAATGTGCCCGTATGTCTCCCTCACAATAATATACCCACTAAAGAGTATCCAATAACTCCTTGCAGTCGCAACCCCGAGAGGCTTAGATAATGGCACAAAATGGCACGGCGCATCAAAAATCTCCCCAGGGCCCTGGCGTCGAATAGACTTCCTAGTAGTCCCTTGGGTAGAGCGCGGTGCGGCACTACTATACTTCACAGGCAACGACATATTCAACAGGTCACTCCGTCTCTTAGCCTCCAAAAAGGGCTTCAGACTCAACCAGAGTGGACTGTACAAAGATGTTTTGCGCGGAACGGACAGAATAAAATTCACGGACGGGGCCCTAGTAGAGGGTGAGTCGGAAGAGAAGATTTTCAAAATTCTGGGCGTGCCGTACAGGCCGCCTGAGCACAGGATTTGCTGAGCAGTCTTCATAGAGTGAAGCTTGTTTATGATATGGTCCGGGAAGACTACTCGTGCCAAATTCCTAGCAGGTATGACGGCTTTTAATGTATAGAATGACACCAGAAGTTGCTGTACTGTAATGTAGATATCGACTTGAGCTTTGCCCCGTCGAGGAGGCTATAGGAAATAACGGTGCGGAGGAATAGTTGTGGTGCTGCCGGGTGATGCACTCTTGGGGCTGGTTGTGGTACCGTACCGGTAGGGAGAGCGGTGTTCTAGAGTATCCCCATACCAGGAGTTTAGGATGGGTGGATGATTACTGTATATTCTATCATAGTATTGAGGGTTTTCTTGCGGCACACCGGGAGCGGCCGGCCTGTCGGTTGGTGGAGCCACACCACTAGTGTTCATTGGGAGTGGAGTCGTTGTATTATAGCACGGTAAATATCTAGGTGGGAGAATTCGGGAAAACCACGACACATTTCGAAAGCACTGAAAAATACGCGTACCCACACACCCCTCCGTCACCTGGATTTACGGTACTGTACGCGCGCTGGTACCGTAAAAACTTGAATAATTGGACGGGGGGCAAGGAAGTTAAAATAAGGTATGAAAGCGGGAAACGGGAAATTAGTGTCTTGGAAACTATATTAGGCTCAAAAAAGCATTAGAAATCAAATATGTTTGACGTCACTGATACTCTATTACAACCTCAGAGGAGAATAACTATTTAATAAATACATAAAGTAGGGAGTGCCAGTATGTACAAATATAACAAGAGAAGGGGGAAAAAAGCTATTGGTTTTCAGAATGGCTTCTCGTTTATGTGGGCGAACTCGAGTGGAGATTGATCTTCCACCCTTATCGACCGATAAATTTTACGCCGGAGTCAAAAAAAAGCGAGGGCCAAAGAGGAAGCTGCTTGCCGAAGGTATCCGGAAGCCAGAAAGAGTGGTTCATAATCCCTATCGATCATATACTGTTAGCTATAAGCTGCGTATTCTTTCATACTGGATGGCAACAAAAGTTCGCTGTGGTCCATCAACCTTCCGAGAGCCTACAAGGGATGAGGTTGCACAACATTTCCGAGTTCCAGCAGCCAATTTATCCCGTTGGAGGATTGAGGAAAGAGAGGGAAAGTTTATTGCCATGAAGGCAGGACAAAGAAGAGCAGCAGGAGGAGGACGAGGTCGGCAATGGGCGGAGATGGAGAAAGATCTGTTCGAGAGATTTCGTGAGCGAAGAGCACTCGGGCGCCCGGTACGCAGAAGCTGGTTTCGAAGAGTTAGCAAAGATCTCTTCCAAAAGCACTACCCAATGCAAGATCCCGAAAACTTTACCTTTTCAAATGGATGGTTTCGGGGATTCCTAGGATGGCACCAGATTAGTCTCCGCTTTATGACTAATAAAGCGAGTCAGCTCCCTAAGGATTTCAGTGCAGCGATACTTAACTGGTTAAGGTATAATCGTCGGAATTCACACTTTCGCCCTGATGATCAGCAAATACCCAGCATACCTAGCCAGAGCTCTGGGACCGGTCGGTTTCTGTTACAGAATATCTGTAACATGGACCAGACACCGGTCCCATTTGAGTATCTGGAAGGTCAAACATATAATCAGATTGGTGATAAGACAGTCTGGCTTCAATCTAGCCGTTCCGGATGGGATAAAAGACAAGGGATTATTCAGCTTACCGTTTTTGCTGATGGGGTTCCACGCGTGAAACCCCTTCTTTTTTTCCGTGGACAAGGTGCCGGACCTAGTTTATTGGCCGAGCAAAGACAGTACGACAGCCGAGTAATCGTGAGATTCAACCCGACCGCCTATGCAAATTCAGCCAATATAGTCGAGTGGTTGGACCAGCAGCTAGTTCCTGTTCTTAATGGTCAGCCTACACTTCTTGCTCTTGACCTCTTTTCAGGTCATAAAACGGAAGAGGTACTTGATACCTTCCGAGCACATGATATTACTCCAACGGTAATACCTGGTGGTTGTACGGGTTTAGTACAACCTCTCGATATATCTATAAATCATCCTTTCAAAATCCTATTAAAGGTAAGTAAGTATTTCATTAAAGAAATAGGAGGAGGGACTTATCTTTAATTTCAGTTGAAACACTGAATAGTAATTAATAATTCCTATAGGAGGCAATGGATCAGCGACTTGGTGAGATCGAGGATGAGGAGGAGAGAATTTTAGAAGCGGGAGGAAAACTTACCGGGAGCATGATTGGTCGCCGGCGAATTGCTATTAGCTGGTCGGTTGGCGAAGCATGGGAGAAGTTTTCTACCCAAAGAGCAGAGGTTGTCCGACGAGCCTTCCGTGTGGTTGGCCTCTCACTCCCAATCGATGGGAGTCAGGACGACGAATTATCTATCAAAGGGTTAGCAAATAGTTTTCTTGTATCAGGGATGAAGGAGTTGGAGGTTGGGGAAGAAAAGGGTAATGATAGTGATACTATCGATAAGGAAGTGGTGGAAAACTCAGAGGAGGAGACAAATTTTCACTATGATTAAATGCCAAGACAAATGCCAAGAAATTGAGAATCTGATATTGACTGATCAACATGACCATCTCTTAGCACCACATACTTTATTCTAACTTCCTCGCCCCCCGTCCAATTATTCAAGTTTTTACGGTAGTCTACCGGCACCGTGATCGGCTATAGTAGTTAGTCAGGAGCAGAGCCAACAGAACGAACAATTTTGGGACAAGCGAGTGATTCCCCATGTCCACATGCATGCTGCGAGATCCCTAACCAGCAAGGATTCCTTTCTCCTCTCCAACCCAACCCGGGGTAGACTACAGCCCCGAGCACGGCGAGGCTATAAAATCCCGTTGACCTCGGTCCATCTCGCATCTTGCAGTGACAGGATACAAACGCGAAGAATTCCCGGATGGGGCTCATTTTTTTCTTCTCTTTTTCTTTTCTTTTTGTTTTCGGGGGTGAGTATTATTATTCAGCGCCGCATCTTACTGAAATATGCCATAACCGTTACATTTGGAATTAGCTAACGGAGGGAGAGGGAGACCGCCGGTGTGGAGTGGTTTGTGTGTGTACGAGTACCGGTATTGCGTGGGTGGATGGGCTAATGTGCATCCCGCGCATGATTAACGTTAGACTACAGTCGCACCCCGCTATGATACGGGTATGATATGATAAATTTTTTTACTATGGTTATTGCGTCACGGTAGCGGTCTGTATGATAAAATTAGAGTATTGCACTGAGCGATACCCTACCGGTATGGTACAGTAATTTACAGTATGATACCCCTTCCATCTCTTCGCATCCCAAGTAAACCCCCCCACTATTTTTTTGTTTTTCCACCCCCCCATAACGTCCCGTAGCAAACAAACACATTCTGGTAGGCTCTCTTTAACTGCGTACTCTGCTTCTGAGATTCCCCTCATCTTACTCCGCCCTCTCTCTCTACTTCTCCCCAGGTCTCTTGAAATTTGCACAACACACGATTTCTACTTCCACTTCCCACCTGAAATTTCCTCGAGATGTCGCTTTCTAATAAGCTTGGTGTGTTTGATCTTGTTTTATATTTTATAACCCATATTTAATTTTGTTTGGTGGGGTTAATGGACGAACTGCTAATGCGGTGGATAACCCATAGCTATCACTGATCTCGACCTTAAGGGGAAGAGAGTTCTTATCCGTGTATGTGCTATATTCCCACACCACCTAATGCCTCTCACCGAGTGGAAATTTCTAACGGATGGAAAATAGGTAGACTTCAACGTCCCTCTCGAGGGAACCACCATCACCAATAATCAACGTATTGTTGCGGCCTTGCCTACTATCAAGCATGCCCTCGAGTCGAAGGCTAAGTCCATTGTGCTGATGTCGCACTTGGGACGCCCTGATGGAAAGAGGGTTGAAAAGTACTCCCTGGCACCGGTAGCCAGGGAACTGGAGAAATTGCTTGGTGTCAATGTCACCTTCTTGGACGACTGTGTTGGGCCGGAGGTTGAGGAGCGTGTTGCGAAGGCTACTGATGGTTCGTTTCGTTCTCCCTATTCTACCATTTCTTCCCTCTCACCCTACTGGTTGAAGTGTCAGGAGAAGATGTTAACTTGCGGGATTTCGTAAAACCGAACAGGAGAGGTGATTCTCCTCGAAAACCTCAGATACCATGCCGAGGAAGAGGGAAACTCCAAGGGGCCGGATGGCAAGAAGGTCAAGGCAGATCCAGAAAAGGTGAAGGAGTTTAGAAAATCTTTGACCTCTTTGGGTGATGTTTACATCAGTTTGTTCCCTCATTTCTTTATCTTCAAGCAGCTTGGTTAGTTAATTGCTCTTTTCTCTCTCCTTTCTTTCCTTCAATAGATGACGCTTTCGGCACTGCCCATCGCGCTCACAGTTCCATGGTTGGTATCGACTTGTCGCAGAAGGCGTCCGGTTTCCTCGTGAAGAAGGAGTTGGAGTACTTTGCCAAGGCCCTCGAATCTCCGGAACGCCCATTCCTCGCTATCCTCGGCGGTGCCAAAGTGTCCGACAAGATCCAACTTATTGATAATCTAATTCCCAAGGTCGATTCTTTGATTATTTGCGGTGGTATGGCGTTCACTTTCAAAAAGACCCTTGAGGGTGTCAGGATTGGTAATTCCCTGTTCGATGAGGAGGGTGCTAAGACGGTTGGTGAGGTTATGGAGAAGGCGAGGAAGCATGGTGTGGAGGTTGTCTTGCCTGTTGACTACATCACTGCGGACAAGTTTGCAAAGGATGCTCAAGTCGGGTATGCTACTGATGAGCAGGGCATCCCCGATGGGTGGATGGGATTGGACTGCGGGGAGAAGTCTGTTGAGATGAACAGGGCTACCATAGCTAAGGCTCGTACCATCCTCTGGAACGGGTATTTAATTCTCCGCTCCCTAGAAAGGATGCCTTGCTGATCGCTACAGGCCCGCTGGTGTTTTCGAGTTTGACAACTTTGCAAAGGGAACCAAGGCTATGTTGGATGCAGCCGTCGAGGCTGCACAATCTGGCAAGATTGTCATCATTGGTGGTGGCGACACCGCAACTGTGGCTGCGAAGTATGGTTCTGAGGATAAGCTGAGCCATGTCTCAACTGGCGGTGGAGCGTGAGTAGTCGGATGTGCTCTTGTGTCAGTGGGGGGACGCGTGGCTAACATGTGATACAGTTCATTGGAATTGCTCGAAGGCAAGGTCCTTCCTGGTGTCTCTGCTCTCTCGGTAAGTCCTCTTGAAGTTTGATCTGCATGGTGAAAAACGGGCTGACCAGATTGTAGAGTAAGTAAACGGGATACGCCGAATGGAGGATGAGTATGAACCTCACGAGAAGGATCTGTATTTACCAGAACATCTAGCTTCCGAGCTCAAACTCCTATTTTAGCAGGGGAACAGTGATAATAATAAAAAGACCTCTAGTTCATGGAAGCACATAGATCATCCCAATTTTCTTTTCCTTTTTTTGCACACAATACATAGAAGAAATCAAATAACTATCATCGGACATCGTGGCAATCCACGGGTTCCTTGATCGTTGGGGAAGCTATGATACAATCGAAAGAGAACGTCCCATCCGATTCCAACCAGCGACGAGAGCGGCTCGTGTATCGAAATGGTAGGCGTATTATTTATTTGGTGGGGTTCTTTTTGAGCTCTTCCCTATACGTTCCCAGGCAAACAGATTAGCCTACCTAGACCAGATGAAACAGAAAAACGAAGGGAACGGACCTCAGTTGAGTAGAAAAGTCCTCAGTAGTATCATCATCATCCCAACTCTCTTCCCACAATCTCCCACCGGGGGGATTCTGCATATCAGTCTCGCTCTCCTTCCAATCTATTATTCCCCCCACCATGCCGCCGGATCCCAGGTTAGTGCCATGCCCCTGCAAACTCGGTCAAGCCCTCTGCAGCTCACCTTCGACGGGAAAGTCCTCGAACTCGTCATCCTCCTCCAGCGTGAATGCGTGCTTCTGTGGCTCCTTAGACTTATCGGCCGCGGCGGAGTCCTTAGGGTCGGTGGTCTTTGATGGCTTTGATGAACTGGACATTTTTGTGATGTTGGAGGCTGAGGTTGGATGTTGCTGAGGGGTGATTTGATTGATGGAGAGATGGATGAGATTGGTGCTGCTGGTTGTCTGTAGGATACCGGCAAGTTATGTTCGTGATTCAGGGTATCATACTACAAATTAGGTAAAGTTAGCTTGGTGGGATTTGCCAAGACGGTCATTGTCCAACCTTGAACTGGGAGTCCTCCTCTTCTTCCCGTGTCCGCGGGGGAGAGGGGTAGATCCGTCCATTGGATTTGATTAACACTCTCCGAGAAGCTCTAATTCATGGTGTTCGCTGAAGTGCTATTGCTTTTTGCTTTCTCCAGTCGCGTACCGTAGCTCGGCTCTTCTCCTGACGCTGTTTAATTGCCCGCTGCAGTGCACTGAGCGGACGGTGTAACAACATACATGTACTCGTACTTGTACATGCCGGCATCTCCATGAGCGAACCCTAAATTTATGATTATTATCAGTATCATACCATAATATTATTATGGATTTAAGTTGACTCGAATACAAGTACACCCAAAGGATAGCAATCAAACCGGGTACCATACCCTGCTGCAAAGTTGAGGGATAATTTACACGAACCTAAGGGGGCTCCGCCTTCCTCCTCATCCCCCTCCCCTTTAAATCCACTTCTGTCTTATCACACAAAAAAGTCTGTAGACCCATCTTGTCTAACATTATTCCATCTTTCATTCTTACTAAAGCAGCCTGTTCGGCTGCTGCGATAAGAGAGAGTGTGTTGCCATCCTAAGCGTCATCCTTCCTCCCTCTCCCTTCTTGTTTTGTTGCCTTTTTTTGCTGTCACCGTGGCTTAACTTAAGGGCTCAGTGCACAGTGTCACCCTTCCTCCCTGCTCTCTTCCCTCCTCAAACCGTCGCAATTTTGGGGGACCTTATCCTTTTTTCTTCGTATTCTTCCTCCTTTGTTTGCTAAATCACATATCCGACGTCACCCCCCACTACGGGAAAGAAAAAGGAAAAGAAATCGCCGGTACCAGCATGTTCCGAGGATGGCTCGGACGGGGTGGCAGCGGAGTACCTGTGATTCACTCGACTTCTTCACAGTCCCTAAATGCTCTAGATGAGCCGCAAGCATGTTTGTCCTAATGAGAAAGCTTGCTTATCCCCAGTGTGCAATATTTTCTTTAGCTAATGTAAGATTCTTGCAAAAATATTAGTGGAACAAGCTTTGAGGGGTAGTGCAGTTTTCCTCTCTCCCCCCTAAGTCGTATTCGCAAAGGCAGCTTTTCACTGATTTTGCGTCTTCAGCAATGGATCTACTCATGGATGATGATGTCGCTGGTGCTGAAAAAGCAATTGCGGATGGGAGTTCAAGCTTTCATAAGGTTGGCCTCTCACCACCCCACTCTCTCCCCCTTATCACTCACGTGCTCTGGACTTTCTCCTTTTCTCTTCATTACGGGGCTGGGTAGTAATGCGGTTCGCTAGCTCGCCGGGGGAGTGATAGGCTTTTTGCGAGCAAGTTTAGGATTTGAACCAGAAGTTATGAAAGAAGGTTTTATTTTACTACGAATTTCCTGAGGAAAAAAAAATTAAGGGCCTATTCGGCGCGTGCCAATAGGAGTATACCGCGATATTTTTGAAAACAGCATATTTCTTAATACACACAACAAGCTGACTTCAAACAAAAACTAACACCATAGCTAAGTAGAAAGGTACCTCTCTACATATTCTGATCAAATTTGAAAGCAGCATGAGGCCTAGTGCTCGAGGAGTAAGGAAAATGTGCTGCTGGGAGACGTTTCACCTGGTGTAGCGCAATATTTCGCTGCGTCGCCATTTCCCTTACTCCCTAATCTTTAGGACTCTTGCTGCTTCTTCCCTCGCACATAATAAGTGGAGGAGCACCCTGTGCTTGACTGTGGTATCGATCTCTGCCTTGGAGTTAGCTTGTTTTGAGTATTAGGAAATGTGCTGTTTTCAAGAATATCGCAATATACTTTTATCGGTCCGCGCCGGATGGGACCTAAAAAAATTTCAGAATATGGGTTGACGTTTGGATTTTTGCCCGGCTGTTTCTTTTCATGCGCACAGCTTCCGATAGGCTTGCGGATGCGGAAGGCTCGGCGGATAGGGATCAGAAGAGAGCAGTTCGGGAGAATACTCAGCGATCGTTGTTCCCGCCCGGTACGGAGTTCGCCCTGGCACATGCCGAGTCTCAGTTGATGTCTGCGGTTGTGGGAGTGTTGTCAGAATCAGTGGTCGAGTCTATGAAGGCTTTTTACAAGATGAGGAGTGCGTATAAGACTTTGGAAGGGCTACAAGTGCATGTGTCTGGTCCTAATACTCCTCCGGCACGATTGGATTGGATGGGCGGGAGTAAGGTTAGCTTGCCGGAGTCTCTGAAGGCTCCTGAAAAGGGGTCTGGCTGTGGTAGTAACACCTTAAATACTGGAATGGCTGGCTTGGATGTGAGACCGGCGTCGGCGGGTGAAGTGTCTCCAAGGAATTCAAGCACCGGTGATCGGCCGGCTAAGTCTCTGGGCTCCCAGTATAATTTGGTGGATAAGTTTATCATCTCCGGGACAAACCTGTGTTTTGGAATGTTACTGCTTATCCTTGGGATGGTGCCGCCTAGCATGAAGAGGATCATGGCAATTGTTGGATTTAGGGGCGGTAAGAATCCCGTCTATCCCTCCATCGTTGGTGAATGGTTTTACTGACCCCCTGATATCAGACCGCGAAAAGGGCACCGAAATGCTCTGGGAAGCTGCAAAATTTGACAACATCCATGGCGCCATCGCGGTACTTACAATTCTCCAGTACTATGGTAACATGGCTCAATTCTCAGATATCACCCCCGGTGACAACCATCCTTCCGGTATTGGCTATCCGGCCGATAGATGCCGTGAGGCGCTGGGGCGGATTAGGAGGCGGTATCCTAATGCTGCGCTTTGGAAACTTGAGGAGGCGAGAATGGAAGCCGTCAAAGGTAACCTTGAGGGTGCCGTAACGATGCTGTCCATTTCAGTTGTCACTCAGATGAAGTACTGCCCGTGCATTCCCCTGGGCCGAGACATCGGGCTTATTTGATGAAGGCAGGTTGAGGCATTGATACTATTTGAGAAATCTTTGAACCAGATGTTTCTACACCGATATGAAGATGTTGCGGATGGTTTCATCAAGGTTTTCCTCCTTGAGTGATACCTCCTGAATGACACTAATGGGTGTTAGCTCACGATGCTAAATAACTGGAGCCACGCCCTTTATAATTAGTAAGCGATCACGAATTCGCTGTGGGTTTAGAGCGGGTGTTAATTTGCTAGTTTCGCGGCCGTTTGCTACATTGAATTATATAGGCAAGCTAAGGCATCTGATGCTGAAAAGGCGGTATGTATCCTAGAAATATACATTTTAATTTTATACTAATTGAGGACTAGGAGGGCTGGGCTAAAAAGGCAGAAGATTTGTTCGGGAGGATACCATCTCTCATGGGCAAGAAGCGATTCATGGGCCAGGGTCTTCCCGTGGAGGTCTTTGCGGATAAGAAGATCAAGAAATGGGTTGTTAGATCCAAGGAGAAGGGTATCAGGCTTGCTGATGCTGTTGGTGTCAGCCCGGTTGAGGAGATGATGTTCTTCTGGGGTGGATACGGGCGAATGGACCAGGAAAATCTCCAGAAATCCCTTCAGGCACTACAATACCGGGGGAATCAGGATATGGAAAGCGAGGTTATCGATGAGCAAGCTATTCGCTGGCTCTTGCTTAGTGCAGTCGTGAGGAGTGCTGGGCAGTGGGAAAAAGCGAGGGGATATCTTGAAAAGATCGAGAAGGTTGACAGAACCCAGTTTCGGGGGGCTTTAGTCAATGACTACATGAGTGCTTCCCCCTCAATAGCCATAATGGTCGCCACAGGTAACTGACACAAAGCAGTGCCCGCAGCGTACTACGAACGCGCAGTCGGAATCTGGAAAGAGGCCAAAGAGCACAAGCCAGAAGAACTGGCGGAGATGAGAGTCTTACTAGACAAAGCCGCAAACTACGGGGCCTTCGAGCTTGACGCTAGGATCGGAATGCGAGTGACGACGGCTCTAGACACTATCACGAGGTATGAGGTGTGGCTCAACGAGCATAAGGAGACTGGAATCACAGGGAAGGCACCGAAGGAGCCGGAGGTGAACTGATTGGTTGCGCTGCATTGGGGAGTGTGCTGTATGTTTATACGGGGGGCGGAGGGCTGTAGATTGTCATAGTTAGAGGGCGTTACGCGCGAGCAATTCATATACTCTTTCTTCTCTTGTTCCTCTGTTTTGACACGCGGGCGGATGGACGGATGGATGGGAGAAGGGAGTGACGTGTTATACGGACTTGTCTTGAGCGTTTATGATAGCGGTACTGTATCACACTGTAGTAATCCGTGCACTGTTTTATGTTCGCGTGGTTTCAGTACCTTACGTTTGCGTGGCGAGTATCGTAGAGAACATGATACAAGTAGCTACTGGATATGCTATCGTACCGTGGGACACCCAATTGTGCTCGTGGTCCTTGACAAGGAAGAGTTTCGTCAGCACCCGCTCATTGATTCTATGATATCATAGCTCTGAAGTCAGCGCCGGTGGTTAGTAACTTAGGGTATCTATTGGTCGTTATTAGGCCTGAAAGGGTCAATCAATCAACCAACCTTTCCAGGAGCATGAGGAGAAACCCCACTTTTATTTTATTTCGTTCCGCTTTCTCTATTGCTATAATTTTATTCGGTGGAACCACAGGATCATTTTATCCTACTCTCCTCCTATGATGTGCTCTTTTGTATAGTATGCGTAGGTCACTTGTGTCTCGCCAGTCATAGAAGTGGGAGAGGGCGACAGTCCTCCCGTGGATAACCATCACCGGAGAGTTTAGATAGTATGCCGGTACCAAAGGGGGCGTTCCCTTCACTTGTAAGTTAATGTCTAGGTGAACCGTCTTTGAATCTATCATATCATAAATTTGCTTGCAGCTTGTACCGGTACAGCATTGCACTGCGCGAGTGCTTTGGTAGCATACTAGTACAGTACGAGATACTCGTACTCGTACATTGCGGTAGCGTCAGAGTGCTTGGCAATCTAAGCTCAACGGTAAAACCAAGGTTCAACTTACTGTAAGACAGAAGAGCCTCACCGAGGCTCACTCGTCAACTTCCTGTATTCCAACCTCGCACCCCCAACCTGACTTATTTATCATACCCCAACTTTACTCTCTACCCACAGCTCGAAGGAAAAAAAGGAAAAAAAGGAAAAAAAACCTCCCCCAACCAATCAGCCAACAGATGGAGAATGGCTTCGGCGTTGACGACCTCTTCCAGGATGAAACCATCCCGCGCCTCTCCTCTCGCCGGCGCGTCGACGCCCGCCTGGACGAACTCCGACTGAGCGGGTGCAACTCCAAAATCGCCTGGTCCAAGGTGGGCTCCATCGCCATTATCAACAGCGCGGGCACGGGTGTGGAGACGCGGCACCTAGCCTGCAATCCGGAGGATGGGCGGTGGGAACTGAGCGACGCATACCCGATCGCGAACGTGAGCCGCTACCACGAAAACCAACGGCTGGTGCACGTAACGTGGAACTCTCCCGGGGCGGAGCTGGCGGTCGTGGACGTGCTGGGCCGGGTCAGCTTTTACACCGTCTTCCTGGCGGTAAATCACCTGACGGCGACTAGGAATCAGATACTCGACCAGGATGACGACCTGAGCGCCCTCGTGGGCTTCTGGTGGTTGCCGCTTGAGAAGCCGTATGCGCTGTACAGGCCAGCAGCGAGGCAGGAGGATAGGAACTTTAGGTACCAAGCGCTGACCTTTAGGCCCTTCGGACCTTTCCACCCGATTATGGGCAAGGTGGCCGCGATTGGGATTACGAGGGGGGGCACGGTCAAGATGTGGTATCAGGATGGGCAGGGCAGGTACCAAGAGGTCACGGCGGAATTGGAGGGGTTTGCGAGTTTGGATGACTTATTTTCTCATGCTTCCATCTCCTGCAATAAAGGTGAATCCCCGAAGAACCAACTGCCTCTCCCGCGCCTGTGCTCACCAAACCAGACCACGCTGCAGTCTTGGCAGCATACACCCTCTCAAAACAACTCCGCGTCTATCGCATCGTGATAAACTGGCCGCAGCGGAACCAGCCCAACCAACCTCACACGGTACTCCCCAACCCCCCCACCCTGGTAATCGAGCACCTCAAGATCGAGGACTGCGCTTGCCCCGCGGACTCGAGCACGCACGATGTATCCCGCGCGCAATTGACGCACCTGGAGACGCTGGCGCCAACACCCACACCGTCGGACATACACGGTTCCCCCGGGGTGCTGGCCGTCTTCGCGAACAAGAAAGCTGATGGGGAGACTTTTAGCGTTATTTGTCGGTGGAGCCTTAAGGAGACGCCGTGTGCGCTGCACCCCAGCTTCGATCAGATTGGGGTTCGCAGGACTAGTGTTTCTTCACCAACTATTTCGGAGGTTTGTCTGCCCTTCTGTGGGGGGAATTGGATGAGTGGGGCTAATCGGCAGTTTGTTGGTTGCTGGGATAGTTGGAGTTGTATAGGATGGATGATGTGGTGATGGATAAGTGCATTATTGGGGTTTCGCAGGTTACTTCTGGGACTGTGATTGCATTGGCGTTTAGTGATGGGTCCTTGGAGTTGAGGGAAAGGTATGTACCATTCTCTCCAGCTGGGAAATAGCACAGGCGCTGACCAACTATCTATAGAGGCAATCTCAACCAACTGCGAGACCAGAGCACGAACAAGAATATAGTCATGAATATGATGCAGGCTGGGTTCGCATTCCCTCCGGAAAAACCGTGCATCAGCCTGGCGTTATCTCCCAACAACGCCGTGGCCATACGCCTGGGTCCTGACAATGACACAAGCCTCATAATAATGGAGTACATGAATGGACCAATGGAGCAGAGTGGTAAAAAAAACAGCACCTTTCCCCTCCCCCATCAACTTCCACCCACGGATCATTGCCCCGGTTAACCTCTCGTGTTAGATAACCTCGAAATCGCCTGCGTAGCACTAGCCCACCAACATGCCTACTCCTGCAATAATCTCATAAACAACGACGACCTCTTACTGGTGGCGCAAAAGTACCGCAGTCCAGCCTTCAACAACACCTTCCTCTCGGAGGCCCATCGGGCACTGAACTTGAAAATGGATTTCGCTACGGAGTCACCGAACGAACGGCTCTTCAGAAACCCGCTCCTACAGCGCTGCCTGAGTTTGCAAAACTCCCTCGACTTTCGCGGGGAAAGGGTCAACAAGAGACTCTCCGGAAAGCTCGCCTGGGCGACATTGCACCTGCGCGTAGCGTCCGTCGCGTTCGCACTGACGTTCAACAACCCGCAACGGCAAGGCCAAGCTGGAAGCGCCGGTGCTGCTGGCAGCAGTGGGAGCACATCTAGCGATATCGATCTCCGCCCCGAAGCGCTTCAGACCCTGTTGGGCCTGGTCCGCTGGCTAATGGATATAATGTCTCTGACAATCAGCGACCTCTTCGAGCTATCCAAGGCGACAAAAAACCACACCTCAGACCTCGCCTACGTCCGGCAAAAAGTAATATCCGGCAACTCCCCCGCACTCTTCCTCGCGCTCTCCAGCGCGCCACGCGCGCTCCTACGATACAATTGCCGCAGCCTCCGGGGCCTGGAAACAACGGCAGGCAAACACCTTGCCTCCACCCTCTCCACCGCCACGGACGAGGAAACCAAGGCAACGTTCCGCAGCCTAAAAGTACCCATAGAATCCTGCGCTGTCAAGATCTCGCAGTTCGAGCGGATAATGACGGACATCGACGGCACCATCCGCGCAGCCTACCACAACGTCCCCGAAGCGGAGCGTGCACAGGCCGAGAAGCTGCTCTTCGTGAATAACGAGATACCCCCCATATTCCGCGTCGCGGTGGAGCGCCTGCTGAACACCACGCTACCGAACCTCCGGAACGACCTGGACATTGCAAAGTTGTTCTGGCACGACGTCACCTGGCTCGGTTTCCATGATGATGTTGCCAGCCGCGAGTACCGCAGGAGGAATCGGATTGATGCTATCCGGAAGGTGGTTCTGCCGAAGGATGACGATAGCGGCGGGCCAGGGGGGGGTAAGATTAGGTTGAGGAGGTGTACTAGGTGCTGTGCTGTTGTCGAGGATATCATCCCTACCAAGAGTCCGAGCCATTGGTTTGGGTCGATGCAGAGGATGTGTTTTTGTGGGACGCTTTGGATGCATATTTCCTGAAGGCGGCGGGCAGGTTGTGCCGCGCCGTTGCTGTGATTAGGGTACTTGCGCATTCCAAAAGTATCCGGATGTCTTGGCACGGCCTTCGACTGGGGAAGAAGAATCCTTTAACCAGCATGTTTCGCACCAAAAGAATTTGTAAAATCAAAAATAGCTAAGGTTCCTGAAAAATTTAACTGTAGTTTCTCTGTATACTACAATAGGGAATAGGCTGGAGGTTCAGAAAATTGAAAAATAATTCCAAAGTATTAACCTCTAGGCGAGCTATAGGGGTTTAAAGTCCCATAACGGGCTCCGGTTTAAGGTTTCTCACAACGACCGAAACTGCGCCAAGATATCCGGATACTTTTGGAATGCGCAAATACCGTTTGCAGCCGATCGACTCTGGTTGTTGGTTTTGTGGGTGAAATGCGTGAGCGGAGGTTTTTGATTGTCAGCTAATACTCAACCCGCCATAGTGGTGCGATGGTTTCAAAGTTACTGAAGGTTTGATTGATACGGAACGGGCTATTTTATGGTAATTTGGTGTGGTGGGGGCTTCGGCTACCACTATCGCTCTTGTACTTGTACTACTAATACGGCGGTCCACCAGTATTGTAAAAGGAATGAATGAATGAAGGGACATGAAAAAGAGTGTTCCGTTATTGGTACTAAAGCTAAGGCTGGTGGGTCCTGATTCACTTGACCTAATTTCTCCCCCAATCAAAGTAAAAACGTGAGGAAATAGGAGAAGGAAAGAGGGAAAGAAAAAAAGACTTCTGGCAACCACCACGAAATGCCATCACCACCGCTACAACAGCAACAACTACTACGACGACCAGAGTTACGACATGATAGACTGTGATGAGAAGTTGCATGAGGGAAGGAAGAAGGAAGGAAAAAAAGCAAGTTTTGGGGTGTACACCCAGTCCAAGCCTCCTACATTATCCAATCTGATCGATTAAAGCTTGTTAAGATCCCCAATCAATTCATCCATTGCCTTTTTGTAGGCGACTCTCTCCGCCGCATACCGATCCTCGTATACCTAGAACATGGAAGTAAATAAATTTCATTAGATATTATGTTCAATGTGGCCCTTGGCTGCGCCAAAGCAATTATCGGGGGGGGGGCGAGAAAAATACCTTCTTTTCGGCAGCAGAAAGTTTTTCGAATAGATTGTGAGAGTGCCGCAAGGCCGTGATAGCATTCATCTTGGACCCGTCTGGATTGACGAAGGTTCCAGCGCCCCACTGGTTCTTCAAGAATGCGGCAATGGGGGGGACAGGCCTCTTGGGAATTCTAGGGTCATCGATCACGCGGACACTACTACCCAAGCGCCTAAGATGTTTGCGAGCCCTGTTGGCCTTGTAAACCTCCTGGGGATCCATGCTCCTGACCCACTTCTCATGATCCCGAAGACCGGTCTGGTGAAGATCTCTGGCCTTCTCAGCGTATTCCTACATATCACTGTCAGCCAATCCATTACAAACTTGACATATATATGTCGGAGTTGGCATAAAAGAGCATGTGCATATTATACAAGACCCAAAGAACGAATAAACATACCCGCCGTTGCTCTGGAGTAAGCGCCTTCCACTTATTGGCTGCGTCCACGCCTACAGTGCCCCCTCCGAGAGCCACGAAGGTAGTAAATGGATTGGTTACAGGGATCTTAGGGGCCTTGAGAACGCGTGTCCTGAGGGTAAGTTTCTTTCGGCGCTCCGATTGCTCCGGAGTGAGAACCTTAGGAGTCTTCTTCTTCTTCTTTTTCACGGCTTTCTTGGTAGCTGGCTTCTTCTTCTTCAAGGCCTTCTTGATAGCTGGCTTCTTCTTCTTAACTGCAGTGGATTTTGACCCGGTAGCAGCTTTCCCCTTCTTCGAGGTGGTTTTCGCGGTGGTTTTTTTTTTGGCGGCAGGCTTCCCCTTCACAGCCCTCTTTGCAGTGGCCCCGGCTTTAGATGGAGCCTTGGTGGACTCGAAGCGGATGCCAATTGCTGCCACCTTCCACGGGTTGTCGATGAAGCGGTTGATGGCATGAATACGGCAGAGGGGAAGGGAATTGGACTTGGTCAAGGTGAGGATGTTGCGAGCCAGGAATCGGCCGAAGGACATGGCCATTGTTGCTGTGTTTTGATCGGCTGATTGATGGATCCAGTAAAGATAGGAAGAGAGGAGAGAAATGCACGATGGGTTTGACGGAAAGGTGGGATGGAAAAGGGGAAGTTTGCTGTTTACGAGGAATTTCACTGGCTCCTTGGCACCGTCATGATGTGGGTGGTCATAGGGCACGGTATTGTTTGTACGCCTGATTCGGGCGGGGTTGCGTGCATGTCTCAGAACGGAGGGGTGGGGGGGACTGTTTTTGCCCTGTCGTTCAAGATGTGCGACACGCACCGATCATCGCACATCCTCGCCCACCATACCGGTACCAGTATGATACATGTAACATGCATACGAGCACATCTTGAGCCTCAAAGGAACGAGGATAGGCGCGGTATGGTGCGAGAGGATTCAAGAATTGTAATTGAGTGCCGTGAATAACTCAGGGCAAGTCCATTTGCCGATTAATTCATTTCAATTTTAAATTGTTTCCTGGTTTGGTTTTGCTTTATTTTTTTACATATATCCACAACCTTGCAGTATCGTATCTTACCGGTATACCTCTTCTTCCCCTTCCTATGATACCGGTATACCGGCACCGGCAATACCGGTAATATGTACCACACAGTGCGGCTTACTCTACAGTACCCAAACAACCTGATCTGATGATCTGATAGGCAATCTAATCAGATGCCTTCCCGCACACTTATGCCTAGCAACAACAACACCGAGGCATCCCTAGCAAGCGGGAGGAATGGAAGAAGGAAAAAAGATAACAAAGCCGGAACCAACCAACAGCTATCTCTCTCTCTTACATCGCCAGGAGCTAGGTGCAATTGCGCTGGAGGTCTCAGGCCAGCTACCGTATCTATCATACAAAAGGAGAAAATCGCTTCCAACCCCCCCGAGGTCCCGGGGGGCTACCGTAGTGTATCGACCTGCACTGTGCCACGCATCTGAGCGAAAGGGAGGGGTGGGTGATTTACTCGAGCAAAGCACATTTTAGGCTTTTCATTATGAGGCAATGTGGTAGATGCACAAGTATAATAATAATAAAAACGGTTATTTGACAGGATACTCCTCTCTGAAACCAAATTTGACAGAATGCCACTGTAAAAAAAAAATTGATAGAATGCCATCCACCACATATGTTTCAACCTAATATTTTCCACACAGTATATTCTACCTCCAATACTATAGGTCTAACATAGAGTGAAATGTATTAAATTAAAACAGAAGCAATTATTTATTTCATAGTATACTGCTCTAGAGCTCAAAATTTAACAGAATACTCTTGTGAAAAAAAAAAGCTTAATATAATACTCCTCTATATATCAACTGAAAGATATAAGAGGTGGTAATATAGGAGAAGAATCAAGAGTATATACTCTATTACATATTTGTTCCTCTTTCAAGTAATAACTATCTTGAGTCCAGCTATTTCTTTCTATCTCCAGCTTTTCTTAATAATAAGTATTACTCTTCCACTTTCATTTACAATTCTTATTTCTCTTCCAATAGCCTCATTATAACTTTGTCATTACAGCAAGCTCTTAAAGCATTCTCTAACTTCAATCCTTAACTGTACTAACAAGTACTTTGTAATATAACTTGGTAATAAAAATCAAGAAATTAGACCATATAACTTATATGATATTGTGAAATTTTGTTTGACAACTGATTACCTATTTTATGTTTAGATAATATGGAACAGAGAAGCAGAATAAGTTATAATAGTTGATTATTATATTCTAATACACCTATAATCCCATGTTTAGTACTTGCTTTTGTATATTACTGTAATATATTTACTTTTATCACTTAATGCATTCTGCTATGTCAGACCTATATTATTGGAGGTGGGATAAACTGTGTGGAAAAGATTTGGTGGAAGAACTTGTAGTAGGGGGCATTATATCAAATATTTTTTTATATAGTGGCATTCTGTCAAATTTGTGTTTGAAGAGGGGTATCCTGTCAAATAACCGTAATAAAAACCATAATGGCAATAATACTAATATTATTCCGCGGATGAACTCATGGTAGGGTAGGGTACCTTACGGTACGATGGGGTCAATATCTCTCGTCCAGCACCATGGCTCGATCAACTGGGTCTGGTAATGGTAACAAATAATTTATATTCGTAGAGTGCGGGTATGATAATATTATTATGAGACTGTGTATGTAGGCTACTAGCTTTATATCATACCACGCTCAATAAAGCAGCAGGAGTGACAACCACCAACAAGAGCCCACAACGACAACAACACCCCCCGAGCACCCAGCACGACCGGTCCTGTACCACCGCCAATCTCTCAAGGGTGACAAGCCTTCGAGCCCGTGTGACAGAAAAAGGTGTGGCAGGGTGACAGCCTTGTCATTACTGTACTGTACGTTCTCAGGGCTACGCATCGTTCTGGCTACTGCGCGCGCTGCACACAGTCCCGTAGGAACCTTGGTGGACAGTCCTGTTGTAATCCCTCCCTCACCCTCCTCCCCCACCTCTAACAAAAAAAAAAGGGAAAAAAACAGAGAAAGAGAAGAGACACAGAGAGAGTGTGTGAAGGGAATTCGCTGTACCCGTATCTGCCGCCATAATGCCGTCTCACTATGATTCCCGTGCCAGCGTTTTCACACAGCGCCCCCTCTCCCTTAACCACCGGCCTCCCCCTCCCTCACCTTTCGCCGATATACACACCGCTCATCACCCCGACTTCCGCGTCCCACTTCAAACGGCCGGTAATCGCCGGAAGAGAACGAGATTTATCATGATTTCGCCCGTCTCTCATGAACATCCTTTGTTTGACCATCACCAGCCTGAGCAGGACAAGGACGATCAATATCAAAACAGCCAGCACAAGAACCTGCCGATACGGGATTCGTCCCTGGATTTTATTGGCTCTTTCTTCGGCACCTCTTTAGCCAATGTTGTTCCATACGATGGCTCTATGTGTTCTTTGAAGATTACCGAGGGGCCAGGCACTAACTTGGCAGCTACTCTTCCAGCTTCACTACCAACACAGCCTCGCGCCGAATCTCCGTGTACCAAGGATTGCTCCACTGCTTGTGATAGAGCTGGCTGCGCAAACGATTGCGAGTATGACGATTGCGGAGAATGCAGCGGTGGGTGTCTGATCGAGGTGGAGATCTGTGACGAGAAGGAATGCATTGATGGGTCGGGCTCGGATCGAGACTGTCACGGCACACCATGTCCAGATGCAGATGTCTGCCATGAGACCATTATATGCCAGAAAGACGACTGCTCTGAGGACCAGGGGTGCTCGGAGAATTCTTGCATGGGGAGCTACTGCCATGAAGACTCTTGTCGGGAAGGGGGAGATGATGATGACATATGCCATGCTTCATGCCAGTCCAACTGCCCAGTTGATGGCTACAGTCACTCCGTCCTTGGGACACCTCAGGTTTCCACGTTTGTTAGTGCTCAGACAGACAACACTATCGGATGGTCACCGTCTGCGCGTCAGTCACATGCACCGTACTCAAATGTGGAGCCAACTCTTCTAAACCTGGACGTTCAGTCTCACCCTCAACCGCTCCCTTATCCCCTCTCGGCTTCTTCACGCTCATCGAGTGCCTTCTTTGAAAACCCTCATGCGGATTATGAGAGCAACTATGAGCTCTACTCTGCCCCCTCGAAGCGTCGAAGGGTTTCCACGCCAATGTCAACCCCAAACTATGGCCCCTACCCGGAACCCCACCCGACAACGGATGCTACACTCAACGATTGTGCGCATCAACTCAACTGTCTTTGGAATGACGGTTGCGACATGAGCTTCATGGATAATAATTCCTTGGTGAGCCATATTAACAGCAGTCACATTAATTATGATGCTGAGCCAGTATGTCTGTGGTCGGGCTGTGGTCAAGAGGTTCAGGACCATGAAGTGCTGTTGGATCACGTTAAGGACCTGCATATGCCTCATGCGTATCAAACGGTCTGTCTGTGGAAGGGCTGCAATGCCGCTTTCCAGAACGATGCGGATCTTCAATCACATCTACGAACGCACCTAGAGGGACCAACAGAGCAATGTCTGTGGGGCTCATGCAATACCGAGGCTCATGAGATAGATGATTTGGAAGAGCACCTTCACAGCGAGCACTTTATAACACCCTATGACGTTCCCGAGCCCGAAACCGAGGCTGAACCCTCCTCGTCGGAAACTAGAGTTTGTGAGTGGCAGGAAGTGGGTGTCGACGGGAGTTCTCACGTTTGTGGGAAGGCATTTAGCAGCGCCATAGAGCTACAGCGCCACGCAAAGGATTGTCATATCGCAGCACTGAGAAAAAAGACGGGATACTTTTGCTTCTGGGAAGGGTGCAATCGGAGGGACAAACCTTTTAGTCAGAAGGGGAAGGTGGAGAGACACATCCAGACGCATACCGGCTGTAAGGATAATGCCTTGAAGTGCCTTAGCATCGTTATTTTAACAGTCGTGCTCTACACTAGACAAAAGTTGTACTTGCCCGTTTTGCCAGAAAGAATTCTCCGCGCCCCAAGCGTTGCAACAGCACATTCGTACTCATACCGGGGAGAAACCCTATAAATGCGATGTACTGCCCCTTCCACTCCCCCGGCGTCCCCGAGACCTGTTTAGAGAGGATGTGGTGGTGGTATTGACTGTTGATGAATAGATTTGCGGCAAGGAATTTGCCCAAGGGTCGGCCATGACGATGCACAAGAGGGTCCATACCGGAGAGCGGCCATTGCAGTGCGATTTCCCCGGATGCGGCAAGCGATTCTCCGAGAGCAGTAATCTCTCCAAGCACCGCAAGAGTGAGTTCCCTCCCTCGGCTCGGAGACGTGACGGGCGACGGGGCAGACACGAGACACGGAAGGCTAGACACTAACAATTATCTCCACCCAACAGCGCACAACCCGGTCGGGCAACACCGATGCGGCTTCCCCAGTTGCGACAGATCTTTCCATAGGTTAGGTAGGTTTCTACGAGTTCTCCTTCGGTTCTTGTCGAATGGGTCGAATTGGCGGGAACCCTATGGGTCACAGATTGCTAAGATTAAGCTCTCCAGATCAAATGAAACGCCACCAGAAGACCCACGGCACCGTCGTCTCATCCAGCAACCTAGACTAATCGCGCCCAAGCGCGGGGGGGAATAAACGAATGGTTCAGCGCAGATTATGGCTGACAAAGGGATTGCCTGGCTTTTTGAGCACTCTCTTGTGGAGGTTTGGGGAGTGAAATGCCGTGGGGACCTATCATACACACTTCTCCGAGAAGCGGAGCTGTCACCCGTCTGACGTGGTGCAACAGCAAGGGCTAGCTTATGCGATGGCCTCCAAGTTCAAGCTCTCTGGCTCGTTGTGTGTGGGTTCCCGCGTTGATGTTGGCATTATCCGGATGGGGTATTTAAGACTCGGTACATGAGATGAATACCTTTTATTGCTCCAATGAGTGCCGCTATGACACCCTATACCTTTGCGGTCTGGCGGTATTTCCTTTTTATTTATTTTTTCTTTCTGATTTCAATTCTAGCTCCTGTCCGTACCTAGATACTACCCGTATAGTCAGACCGGTGCTTAGATCATTTTCCCAATGAATGAGCGGTTATCCCCAATATGCAGCAAGGCCAACCTATGGCAAGAGAGTAGAAATTATGTTTTCCAGAAGTGGTATGTGTGGCCGTTTGATCAATACGGTGGTGTTCAGGGGATCAGTCCCCGAGCGCGAGCGTACTCGTACAGAATGAGCACAATAGCGGAGAGGGTGATATCCTGGCATTCACGTCTTGGGCCTATGATACTGTAGCTTACAGTAGTACCGGTACCAGGTACTCGTGGTGCCGTAGTACCGACCCACTGATGTGGCCCTGCGAGGCGGGATACGGTATTCCCTGAATCACGAATTTGGTGCGCCGATTTGTTGTCACCTCTTCCCCCCTTCCTCGTCTCCGGATAATAGGGTCTTTGATCGGATTGGTTGGGAGCAAGTCATCCACATGGTTGGTAGGTTGGTAGCGATCGCCCACCCGGATTCTCCCCAATTTACTCGTAATACCTTCTCTCTCTCCAAGAGCGGAAGTGGAAGCGAAGGCCCATTATGGTTGGAAGATAGTTGCAGCTTTCCGTAGCGCCTCCCCCTGCAAGGTTGGGGGGGAGGGGAGGGAGTGTCTGGTGTTACTGGTGAAGTGAAAGGAAGGGGTAAGCTTTATGATACGACAAAAATACCGTATTACACTCGGAGCGGAAAGAGAAGGGCAAAAGGCGCCGTTAATCCATTGACCCATCTCTCCTGTATCGTACTCGCGCCAATCCAAGTTAGTCCCTTGCTGTACTCGTACCTACTCGAGTATCACGCTTGCATCCATACTGTCTCAAGTACACTTGCGTTTTTGTTTTTGCTTTTTTCCCTTCACGGGGTGACCCCCCCGTCCGTAAAAAGGCAGGAAAGGAAAAGGAAACGAAAGAAAAGGAAAGGGGGAAGAAGAAAAAAGGAACCTCCAAGTAACTTAGGTGCATCTGCACAATGCGCTGTTACTGTACGGAGTATTCGGGTGCGAACTCCGTGGAGAGGGGGATGGGGGAGGTGAGACTGTTCCGCCCTTTGGCGGTTCGAGGCTGTGATGGATTGGATGAGAGTTATCCTCGCACTGGGACACCTTGCTTGCACGAATGCTCGTACAGTTACCTGTCACTATACTCTTACATACATACAATACAATACATACTCGAGTACATACAGTACACACACACACACACACACATGCCATTATCGACATAAACCCGTTCCTCTTCTTCTTCTTCCCCTTCTTCCTCTTCTTCCTCTTCCGCCCCGGTAACTTGTGTGCTGCTGTAATCGTAACTAAGGGGGGGGATACAATCAAAGATCGGTGTTTAGTGAGGCTTTTGCCTGCCACCGTCCGACGTGTTCCCACCACCATTCTGGCTGGCCTATTCTTATAAAGGTTCATCCCTCCTGAACAATGCCGTAGGGCTTGCCCATCTACTCTTTATTCTGCTGCCCCCCCCCCCCGATCCTCTTCTCTCTCTTCTCCCTCCTCTCATCTCCCCCTCCCTTTGCCCTCCTCCCTTCCTCCTCCCTTTAATTACACCCCTTTGCAATGACGCCCAACGATGAAAGGACTCCTCTGCTCGCCGAGCCCCCGGCATCTCGCATCGACAAGCATGTCCCTCCAACCGACGAGGAAGCACGGATTAAAGATTCCGCGGCCCCGTCAACCGCACCCGACGGTCCAAAGATCCCTGGCGTGAAATTGAAGCTCATCCTTCCCGCCATGGCAATCGGGGTTCGTTTTGCTTTTTCGCTTGTTCCCGGGCAAGTTTCAGGGCTGCCACAGGGTCCCCGTATTTTTCTTTTTTGCCTGACCAACGGCCCGTGTGTCTTAGGTTTTCCTAGCCGCCATGGATAACACCATCATTGTGAGTTCGTACGGAGCCATCGGAAGCGATATGAAGGAGTTGAATAAGACTTCTTGGATTGCCACGGCGTGTGTACCTCCCTTTACCGGACCAAGGGCAGCCGGTGATAAGGGGCTGATTGTTCGCTTGGTGATCCAGATATTTGCTTACCACCACGAGCTTTCAACCGCTGTACGGAAAATTGAGTGATATTTTCGGACGTAAACCCGTCTTGTTGTTTTCTTATGCCGTTTTCGGAATCGGATGTTTGTGCTGTGGTCTTGCAAGGTCCATGGAGGAGTTGATTGCTGCAAGAGTATGTTCCTCTGGAGTTTTTATCTTGCCGCACGCTGTGCTCATCCTTTGCTCGCGTAGGCCTTCACAGGTGTCGGCGGAGGCGGTATGACGACCGTGGTTTCCATATTACTGAGCGACATAGTACCCTTAAGGTCCCGGGGAACTTTTCAGGGCATTATAAATCTCGTTTTCGCAACCGGGGCTGCAATTGGTGCCCCGTTGGGTTGGTTTCTCCCTGCCGAGTGATGATTGGGCAAAGCTGATAGGATTAATGAAAGGCGGGATCATGGCGGACAGCGTTGGCTGGAGATGGTAAGAATCTGTCGTAGCGCCGAATCCTGTTCCCCAGTACACGGGCTAACGTTCTACGATATTAAGGTCATTCCTGGGCCAGTTCCCCGCCGCGGTGCTTGCTATCCTCGTCGTCTCGGTGGCGCTGCATCTTCCCCCCTCCGCCCTTCCTCAAAAGGCAAATTTCAAGGATCAGCTGAAGCGCATTGACTTCCTGGGAGCCGGTGTCCTCGTGCTCGCGGTGTTCGCCCTCCTCTTTGGCCTGGACCGAGGTGGAAATCTCTCACTCAGGGATCCATACGCTATCATCTCGTTGTGCACCTCCTTGGTACTATTCGCTCTGTTTAGTCTTGTAGAGGCCAAGATCGCCGCCGAGCCATTCGCTCCGCTACACATTGTCCAAAGAAGAACCATTCTGAGTGCCTGCCTGGCATACTTCTTCTCCTACTCGGGGTACATGGCAATACTCTTCTACCTACCCCTATACTATCAAGCCGTGTCCTCCCTCGCCGCCGGCGCTGCCGGCCTCCGACTGGTCCCCACAATTGTAGGCGGTGTGTGCGGCTCGCTCTTTGGCGGAATCATAATGCAAAAGACGGGAAAGTACTACTACCTAACAGTCCTTTCATACGCCCTCTTCTTCTTCGGCACCATTCCGGTGTTCCTGGCTACGGGGATACTAGGGAACTCGACGCCAGCTATCACCACCGGTATCGTGTGCATGGGATTCGGAAATGGGGTTGGTGTTACAAGTGCTCTCATTGCATTGATTGCCGCGGCTGGACATGAAGAGCAGGCGGTTGCCACTGCTATGGGTTATCTGTTTAGAACTCTCGGCCAGGTTACGGGCGTGAGCGTTAGTTCTATGCTTGTGCAAGGGAGTCTGAGAGCAGAGTTGACAAGGGCTCTTGATGGGGCTGATGCTGATGAGGTATGAACCCCCCACCCACCACTACCCGATGCTAAGTTTTGCATAACAGATCGTCCGTAAAGTCCGCTCATCCCTCAGCACAATCGACACCCTCACACCAGCCACTAGAGCACTTGTCCTGGGGGCGTATCAAAATGCGTTGCATTGGGTATTTTCTCCCTTCGCTTGCTTTCCGGGTGTGCTGACTGTGTATAGGCGTTCCTACTAGGCATAGTACTCGCATTTTTCTCGGTACTCTCAAGTGCCTTTATTAGAGAGAGGGCTTTAGGCCGATAGGGGAGTGAATAGGTTTGCATATCACATGTGGAGTTGGGTGGCCTTTTTTTTTATCCCCTCTTTTCAAAACGGTTTCTGTCATTGTAGTTTTCGTTGTTTCCATTCACCATCTTTGTTCATTCTACTGCATAAATCTTGGCAAGCTGGCACGCGGTGGGTGCGGTCGGATGTCTCCCTCCTCGAGGGCCAGCATCTTGCAAAGCAAGTAGGAAAGTGGACGGAGAGGATTTTGGGTGCACCAAGCTTTACCTGGACAAGAAAGGTGCATCATAGAATTATCAAGAGAGAAAAATATAAGGACAACGCCTCCCACTGACCCCAAGTGGAAATCGACCATGATATGTTGGGTCTTTCCCTTCTTTTCCACACTGAAACTAGAGTTCCCGGTCTTGGCGAAGATTCTGCGATGGGGATCTGACTAGGTTTCGCATACCGTTACCGAGTGATTCACTTCTCCTGACCATCGTTCCCGGTCCGATAACTTAACTCGTGTTCCTGGGGCTTTTCTCCTGGTTTCCTTGCTTCCATTTACCGGTATAGCAAAATATACAGTACCGATATTTAAAGCCTAGAGGGGATGACCACAGTTCTGAACCGGTGGGTGGGATCACAACTTGTCACTCGGGACACACCCTCCTTCTCTGCATTCCTGGAGCATAAAATCTTTGATAATATTGTTATACTTGCCCCCCTCCACCTCCCCATCCCGGCAGCGGTAGCCCTTGGGGGGACGATTTTCTAGCCCTTATATTCCCACCGCCCCGTAAAAATAAGTTGCAATGTATATCAAATCTTTTCGTCCGATGGCCTTTTTACACCAAAAACATGCACTCCTACCGCCCCCTTAGGCACCATCAATGTCTATAAAAATCTACCAAAATCTCATGCTGCATTATCAAAACCCAGGATAACATATATAAAAAACTTTTGCAGAGTTCTCAAACCCTATAAAACAGTAGAAATAACACGAGCAAAGTATGTGGTATGTGGTTGCTATGTACCTTTTTCTATAGAGCCCCATACAAATTTTTAGATCCCTTTTTTTAGACTTAGTGATACCATTGTAAGCCATTGATTCAATCTCACCATTTTTTATTCATGCTTCTATGAGGATGAGGCCTAAGTGATTCCCTACCCAATATCAAGATTCCAATTGTTTTTTAATAAGGCAGTGGTGGGTGTTGTGGCTCTGAAAATGTTGATTTTTCGCCATATTTGGTGTAAAGACTCATGTCGGACGAAACGATTTTGGTAGGGTACTTTTACCTACCCATGATACCTGGATGGCTGTCGAGAAATTTTGTGAAGCCAGTCATCGTATTGAGGGCATTGCGCTTTCGACCGTTCGGTTTACCCGTTTGACCTGGCTTGGGTATGATATTTATGTATTTATGATATTATGTATTGGCTTAATCTAAGCGTGAATATGAGATTTCGTTATATTGCTAGGGGGTTAGCTCCTGGGGTTGTTGTTGTTGTTGCGTGTATGATGGTATGATAAGGTCGGAGGCAGCGAACGGGGGTTGGTAGGTAGGAGGATGGCACGGCATGATAATAGGGGATTTATCGTTGCGGTGTGTGATATCGTAGAATTCTGGCTCATGACATGATATTATTATGGTTTGGTACATAGTGGGTTTGCGGGTATGGTGAGTGATGGGCTGTGATATGATACCCCTCGTGCGATGTTGGCTAGGGCTGTTGGCTTGTCGGAGAAAGATTGGGGTATCCACGGTATTAGACTACATGATACTGGATGGGTGGATGGATGGATGGATGGATACCGCAGCTGCGGGATCGGAAGGGAATGTGTTTATGACCCGGTACTCTGGAATTAGAATCACCGACCCTATTTTGTCTGAATTAGTATGATACCATACCGGTAGTGGATATCACACTTGTAGAGCATTAGTTTCTCTCACACTCTCCCTCCCACCACCAGTGTCGTGACACATCTTCTCAGTCCCGTGACCAAAAACCCTCAGGCAATGGAAATTTTTTTTAAGTTGATTTCGTTATCATTCGTGCTCTCCTGAGCACTCTGGCGAATATTAGATATTAGAAAATCATATACCGTTCTGGGACAGGTGCGCCACAGACCGCCCTTCTTACTCTCTCCTCTAGTGTAGCACATTCCCAGAGCCCGCGAACGGTGCACCCGTGTATAAATAATAAAAACAGCCCGGCGGGACAGCCATCCATCAGCCATGTCGCCGGTACAGGAGGGAGGGGGGGCTTATCATTCTTGTGTTGTAATGAAAGGATACGAAGAGAGCCACCAGTCAGCACAGTTGGAGATATATATCACTCCCCAACCCCAGAAAAGTCATGGGCAGCAGCACTAGCGGAGATATATTTAACAATCTTCCTTCCTTCATCCCATCCCTTCCTGGCGTAACATCACATAAACAGCACAATAACCCCATCCGCCTATCCAAGCTGTGATGCCCGCCGGTACACCGCTCGATAACTACGGTTTTTACGGTACACCAGACAAACCGCACCGTGCTCGTATAACCTAATGCTCAATAGTAATTACTACCGTTCGCACGAAACAACACATCCGGCTAACGCAATGGACATGGGTGTGTGTGTGTCAGACGTAGAAGTGAATCCCTTTGTATGATTCCTGAATTTTGCTAAAAAAATCCAAAAAATCCTCACGACTAAATTTTGGCCAAAATCAAACTTGGTGGGAAGTTCTAAAAAATAAAAATAAAAGAGAGAGGCAGGGGAGGGTGGGAGAGCAAATATAGCATACCGTGATATCAAGAACATCCCATACCATACTGGCACAGTCCCTATATAATTAGATATATATATCAATTGAGATTGCCACCCTTCTCTCTCTCTCTCTCTTTCTCTCTCGTGAGTTTTAACAGATTCATTCCCCATCCAATGGGCTCCCCCGGTTCAACAGACTGGATTAAATCACGTTATGATACTGTATGATAACTGCGGACCCATCCGTGCGCGGGAGGCTATGATAGTATACCATCCATTCACTTCTTCCAGAGCAAGCCCCCCCCCCCCCCCCCTTCCTTCGTGCCCGCAGGTTTACTCAACGATGAGGTCACGCAGCTCAACAGCACCGACGACGGAGGAAACATAGACTATGATAATATACTAGTTCCCCTCCCCACCCACCCGCCAAAGAAAAGAAAAAAAGGGGGGGAGAGAAAGCGGGTATGAATACACGAGTGCCGCAAACAGATATATCCGTCGAGTGAAGTATGATAACCAAAACTACCCGGTGCTTTTTGCTTCTCGTACTTCACGTGACGGATATATTTATTTATCGACTACACTTGTACTCGAGTACTTGTGCCCGAGTTTCTTTCACTCTGTAAAGTGTGTATATATATATATATATAGGCCATAACAGCGATCATTGCAGGTCCAACCTCCTACTTTGTATTCCGCTCGAGTTAGTGAGAAAGGCCTCAGGCTAGCTTAGAGCAACCTTTTCCTTTCCCTCGCCTTCCCTTCCCTTCCGTTTCCCCCCTTTGAGGATGAAATGTGAAGAGGATCGGGAATCGAGGATTTGTATTTTTTTAATAGCAACAGGCGGATCAAATCCGGACGGCAAGCGGAAGAAGAAGAAGAAAAAGAAATCAGCACGATACGATATGGAAAACCTCCCCATGGGGACTCAGAAAGAGTGGTCTGGTCTAGTGTTGGGACGTGATCCGAAGGTATTATCCCTTGCCCTGTTGCCGAATTTCACATTATTTTAGTGCGTGGACTAATACAGTAGTGTAGGTTTAGCCACCCACCATAAGAGCAAACTATTCTCGATTGGTACCCCTCCTCAAAAGATAAGCATGAAAAATGAAAAAATTAAAGATCATGAAAGTGTGAAAAACAAAACTCTTTA
>LN891226.1:92816-139678 GCA_900010015.1 Tuber aestivum
TGCGCATATAAATTGGTATTTTGAACCAACGAAGACATAGTCTCCTCTGTAAAAAAAAGACTAAAATAGCTTCTGGGTGAGGGAATATCGGCATAGCTGGTATGTTGGCTATCAGGGTAAAATTCCGGACTATTGGGAAAGCTTGAAGGAAGAACTACCATTCTCGAATGCGCTGGATGAATGTGTTGATATGGGGTAAATGGAGGAATGGGCGGAAGAGATAATGTACTTCTGAATTCAGTACTAGTTCTCGTTGAAGGATTTGGTATAGACGTTTCTTCCTCCAATGCGGGCTGACTTTCACCTTCATCTTCCTCATGGTCGGCGGGTTCGGTATTGGTACTGCTTTCTGGGCCATTTGCACTCTGACCCAAAATCCAGACTGCTTCTTCCTCACTGCTGTCATATGGATCCATATTTAGGACCAGGTAAAGGGTGGTGAAATTGTACTAATAATGGTTTCTTGTACAGCAAAGTTTTCTGGTATGGTGAAGGTTTCTGGTACGGTGAAGGTTTCCGGTATCATCAACGATTACCCTGATTGTATCATAAAGGCCAAAGCTTTCCTAATTCAGACATCTAATATAGTTTCTTCTTAGCCTGCACATCTATACGCTTATTGGTATCGTGTTGCTGCAACTCTTTTGTCGTTTCCCTATCCGTCTTGGTCCCCCCCTTCCAGCCCATAATTCGAAAACAGGGTAAGGGATATCATACCATCATACGCACGGCACTTGCCGTGGGAATCTCCTCCAGCGTGATAAGCACATACAGCACAGGATAGCACAGCACAGCACAGCACAGTACTGTACGGTACGCTACTCAACCCCGATATACCGTAAGGGCACGCCGATGTCTAGGGATCTAACTTACCCTAAGTTGCTAGGGACTTTTAATTTATATAACCCCCTTCCCTACCCGTATGAAGAGCAATAACTTGTGATACCCAATTTATCAATGGCGGGTTCGAGCCTTACACAATTAATTCTCCACCTGGTGCATCATCTCTAGGACGTTGCAAACTTTCGTCACGACCCGTCCCTTATATATACAAAATAGAGAAAAAAAGAGAGGACTAGTAAGTAGTGCTCGGAAAGGGTACGGTGTGTGTCTACAGACGAGTGCGGACGGTATAGTATCACACATACGGTACTCCCTGCCTGGAAACACCCGGAAACCTCCTCCTCCTCCTCCTCCTCCTCCTCCTCCTCCTCCTCCGGGTATGGATCGGTATCGTTCGAATTCCCGAACCTGTATCATAAAAAGCACTCTGCCGACGGGATCCTCCTCAACCCCCCCCAAGGCCAAAAAAAAAAGCACCTCGTTCGGGTGTAGCCCTAGGTGTTTGACTTCAATTGGGTCCCTCTTATTATACCCTTTCAAGATATATTCAAACTTAAACTTGTGGTATTATACCCCCCTCCCCACTTCGAGTACAGCACAATACCGACCATAAGCAAAAAAAAAAAAAAATCCAACAATTATGATACTATCACACTCTCGGAAACCTGCATCCAAACTCTAACAGCCACCAACTTACTCGAGTACCATATCATACCCTAGCACAACGCTCACGGGGGCGGCAATAAGCACACATGCTAAAGCCAAGTAAGCAAGTAACTTAAGCAAGAAGCTTGCCAACGCTCCATAACCTCCGGTGAAGACAAAACCATCCATTTTCAGCATGCAGAAATGGAATAAGGCTGTGGACGGAAGGACTAGCGCGATACCCACGATCAGAGTAAAGTGCCCTATGTTACGATTGACCAGGTGTGACGATCCCCCCACCCGAGGCTTGCTCCCTCCGAGTAACTTACCACGTACAGTATACTATTCCCGGACTCAGGCCTGCCATGCTGATACTCCCCGGATTCGGTAAATAACAGCGCGCACCGGTCGAGCACGGTACGGCAGGGTGGCCTGATAGATAATCATGCATTCTCACCCGCTTTGCTCCCCGGAAATTTCTCGGGATGGGTAACGTACTCGAGTACGGGCGATAACGCTCGTGCCGCCAGTGGATGTTTATTAATTTGTTGAATTTCATGCACAAGCTAAACGGGGAGGTGCGAGCATAGTACCGGTGCTGTGTGGTCTGCTTGCTGCCCAGGGTCCCATGTGAAGGGCGGAGCTCACGATGAATAACTCGACTTTACTCGTAGCTGTGACGATAGCTATTACCACCGTCCATCATACTCCGCAGAATTCCTAAGCTAACCAAGCTAGGCCCGTGATACTTATTATAGCTTATCGTGCCAGCCAGCCCGCGCAGATGCCCCAAAAGCGGTATCCTCTCAGAGAATTTTTACGGGGTAACCAAGCACTCACGATATAATATACTCGAGTACGATACCCGTAAATTTACACAACACACACACACACACACACACGACCCCCACTGCCAAACCGGGCCGGACCAACCAACCATACAAAGAATAAGCTTTCCTCCCACTGCAATCCATCTCCAAAAACCCGGACTCGGAAAAACCCCACGCCATGATCACCCTCCGCATCAAGCGAAAACTAGTATATACAGGCTCCGTCCATAAAAAACCGCCGATCCACCAGTTTCCGCAACGCACCCAGGATACGGCGAACATTAAGTGCAGCCGCAGTAACCGCACTGGAAGATGACTGGTCGGATATCAGCACCCGCTCAGAAACCCGTGTGCGGGTGATAATCTATGACGATGCGGGAGGGGAGGAAGGTGTCATATGAGTGACCCATGGGAGTGCATAAAACGCTCGTGAGGAGATACAGTAGTGCATGGGGTGAAACCAAAAATACAGTAAATTAAACTCCTGGGGGTTCATGGTGAATAAGTTATCGCGTTGTTGTTCGATGGCCAGGTTACCGTATCTGCACGCTCCGCTCTCGTAGTCACTACCAAATACCTCTACCGATATACCAACCGCGACTCAGACGCTAACCCCCCCACTCTCGACTTTTTGCTTCTTCATCCCCGATGCGGGCTCGAGATAGGTACTACCGTAGTGCGATACATTAATCCATTTTTTTTTAAAAAAAAAGAAATCAGGCGCAGCGATATGAGACCTTATCAAGTCTCAAGCCGAGTACTGACCGCAGCGCAGCCTTGTTCTTTAACAATGTTTCATGTCGGGAGAAAATACCGTGAAGAGCATACGGATTCAGCCTCAATAGTCGAACAACCACCCAAGTTACCAGTATCGTGTAAAAAGGGAAGAAAAAAAAGAAGGTGGAAAAGAACAGCGAGTAAGTTGGTACTTTGGTTCCCGAGCCAATGGGGAGCACTCGAGCAGAGTAGGCTAGAGTGTCAAAGTGGAAGAGTAAGAGCAGGAGAAAATGCGAAAATGGAGAGCTGAAGTGTCTGGGGTGAAATTTTTGCTTTTGATGGATATGCGCGGTGGATTTTCTCCACCGCGGGCAGTGCTGCCTGAGGGAGGTGGAGGAGTAGATAATCATTCTGCCCGTAGAACTCGTGGTGAGGCGTAGGCAGGTAAGGTAGAGTAGTGAAGCCCTAATTCGGTCTAGGAATGATTCACCCCACAGAGTGCAGAGAGCAAAGTTCACCCACCACAATACCGCCATGGACGGCCAAGCAGGACCCTCACACAAGTTCAGGACTTGTACTTGTATTGGAGGTTGCATCGTGCGAATTAACTTACCAGCCTCATATTCGAGTAACGCGCCGTACTCGAGTACTCGGGTGACGAACTGACGACGATGTGGATCCTACTACCCCACGAACATGATATGTACCGTACTCGAGTAATGTAAGGGTGGAAGCAACCTGTCTCATAGACCCGCATCCTGGGAACCAGCAAGATACCACACCTCTGAACGTGGGGGGTATCCATTGCGAGTTTGCACTAACCATTCGCCTACCGTAAGATCTCTCGGAATCCGCTATCAGATCGCCAGTGGAAATCACCGCAACGATCTACAACAGGCCCAGCCGACAGGTTAGCAGAACTGTGAACACCAGTCAACGAGGCTCAACACGCCCAGAAAGCTCAGGCTATACCGTGCCAGGAATGAACTAATCTTTCTCAGGAGATTTCGTCTCTGAATCAGGAGACCAGGGGCCTGGCGGGATAGCGAATTACAAAAGATCTTACGGTACCTTGGCCGGCCAAGCAAAGGGTAATTGTTACATACGATTATATAAACCGCTTTTGGGAAGTTCGGACGACCCCCAAGATAGCCCTTTTAATCCTTTCTTTCCGGATGGTCATGGCCCTCAACACCTATCGCGCCGGGCATCTCCGAGAGAGAGTGAAGTCATATCATAGGCTCTCACTCGCTGGGAACTGGATCCTAGATGAAGCTTGACCGCACCAAACGTCACCCTCTCATCTTGATGGTGGCCGTTTTCAACCAGAATCGCCGATCCTCAGAGATGGCCGCATGGAAGCCACAAGGGGTGGGGTATGCGAAAGGTATGTGTGCATCTTCGGTATATTGTGGGGAAGCTGCATAGTTTAAACTAATTAACCTGGACGACCTCCCGACCAATCTGACGCACATCCGGCATTCCCTCCATGTGGTGAAAGGCGGTTTGGATCTTGGGGGAAGCTTCTCCTCGGGCATTCTTTAGACAAGGCGCCTCCCTGCTCTGCGAACGTGCTACCCTTCCGAGTTCATTCCCAAGTTCTATGTGGAGGATATCGCGGTTTTGATAGGTCCCACATGCTCCGCACTCGCTTCGAATCCTGGTTCCGCCACCCCCCCCCACTTACTTACCACGGAATTGGCCCGGCGATCTGAACCATACTCGAGCACATTCCGCACATTGTGGCGTCCAAGTCTATGATATATGCTCTCAAGCGCAGCCTGACTCAAGTGTTATCCGTTAGATCACAAATGACATGATGGGTGGAGCAGCGCATCTGAAACTTCCCACCTACGAGCCGAAGGGCAGCCCAAGGTCGCTGCATAGACCTTATCTCCAGACAGTCATCACCATATCACATGGACATGCCATTGCGCATGCTCTCCGGCAGCTGAACATCATATCCAATCCGATCGATCCAAGGTACATCCAAATGTTGAGAGAAGGGCCGGACTAGCCACCCGGTTCGCTAGTTGGATTGAGATGTGGTCCGGCCCGGCCCACTTCAGGATACCCCCCCCGATAAGGAAGTGGGACAGCTGATATGGTGAATAGATAGCGAGAAAATTGTCAAGGCGGGCCCTCTCCGATCGCATACACATACCAGGGTGCCCTTTGAGCTCCCCTGCGCACCCTTTCAGACCCCAATCATACCCTAATTTCCTAGATGCTGTCAGTTGTATTTTCGTCTAAAAAAAGGGTTTCGGTACCTAGAGCGCCAGAATCAGCCAGGGGACCCGCCTCGCACAGCTGAACCCGGAAATAAGCGTGGCCCTTCTCACCTCTGCTTCTTTCCGAACCGCTAAAACTACCCTAAGGGTCCCTGAATACCCGAAGCTTAGAAAATGATAAAATGTTGACAAGATCAGTTTTCAACAAGGCCATTGAGATCGTGACCGCCCCAGATGAATCGGCTGCGTTTCAACTGTATTCGGAATGCATAGCCTTTCGGCCTCCATGTGGCATCCTTATTTGAGCCACCAGAATGTCCCGAGGCGGCAAATAAGAGTTCCTTTTCCATATCCAAAAACAGTTTGAGTGAGGCTCGCCCGTCAGTAAACAGCTTACTCCGGTACAGGGTTTGAGCTATTCCGGTAGCATGGGAAGTTGCTCGAGATATGCACCATAAGACATCACTCGTAATAATTTCCCAGTCCTCACGCAACCGAGATCTATACCCCGGCCTAGTTTCGCCAGCGCTTCTCCGGGGGGAAGCCTTAGTTGATATTTTCTTTCACCGCAGGAGATGCAGCGAGGTGCAAACCAGGCTCGAGGGAGAGTCTGCATTGTGATTCCGAAGAACACTGGCTTTTCTCCCCTTCCATCTCTCCGTCCCCCGTTTAGCACTATAGAAGCCATTCCCTCTTTTTGTCGGACTAAGGCTTCGCTTCCCCAGGTGGCAGTTGCTCATCTTGTAACGAGACCTTCCGCCCTATACCCTCTATGCCCCCCTCAATATCTTTGGCAGGCGATCTCAATGCACCATCTACCTATACGGGCTTTTCTGTAGGTCCCTGTTAGCCGCACTTGTTTCCTCCCCGCTGCTCGCCGGGCCGTGGAAGCGGGTTTCTTCAATATTGGAGCACATCACAGATGAGTATGGCAATAGGTTCCAGCCGGGGCAGGGGCTGTCTTAGAGTGTGAAGAGTCAGTGAGTGAGTGCAAAAGTGAACAGATGGGGAAGAAAGAAAGACAGGATGCAAATTAGGGGATGACACAATGAGGGAACGAGCGTTGCTCAGCAACACACCTGTGGCTCCCCTCACTGCCCGCCAACATGTATGTATGTAATAGCGGGCAAAATAGTTAGGCCACTGTCTGCAAAATATAACCATGAGGGTATGCAGTCCCATGTCGAGGCATCTGCCGTGGTCTACTCAATGTGGTGGAGAAAAACAGTGACTTATCTAGCAATGCATCAAAGGGAAGGGCTCATAATTTCTGGACAACTAGGCAAGAGGACCACAAATTGCCACACATGCCCAGCAAAAAAACCAGAGCCATCCAACCTTTTTTTTTTCTTTTCATTTTTTGTCAACTAGGCCATCGGTCCCTCCTTCATGGGTTGTACTGTACGAGTACTGTACCGTGGGATGGATAAGGCATCACGGCACCGGTAAAGAACGTGGGAGAAAAGAAAAGAATAAGAAACCCCTTCCCAACAGACGGCACGAGTCACTATTTGTCTCGGGGACGCGGGAGCTCCTCAACCCTGGGACTGGATCCGCCCAGGCCAATTCGAAATGATTCCCCCTCTCCCTTCCCTTCACTTCACCGGCCGCCGACCCGGCGGACGATACCCCTCCAATAGGTGAAAAGACAAACCACCATATGATACAATACCGCACCCTACCCTCATCATCATATTATCTAGATAGCCGGACCCGGTACGGCAATTTGAGGAATTGGTATTTTTATCCTGACCAGCACCGGCATGTTAGGAACTCAGATGCTATTGATTGTCAGTCCAGTTTGATTATTCCCATCGATCCATTCACTCAGGAACACTTAATCCACCTACATACTCACCTCCCAGCCCCCACCCCATTCGACCCCTTGTTAGCCATGAAGGAAGCAAAGGCCACGCGGGTAGCAAGACTAGTACTACCCCTCGTATCAAGAGTGACCTGGACGAAACAGGGTGTAGGAGTAGATAGGATATGCTAGCTATGCTCGAGTAGAAGAGATTGTATGATGGGTATGCAAGGCAACTTGGTGGATCAGTGGATCGGCGAGTATTGTGCCCGAGCACAGCGAGTCTAACTTGTCGTACGCTGCCGGCTAGAGAATATACAGTGGGAGAGGGGCTGCAAGGCTATGAGGGGTTTTGTTTGGGTTTTTCCGGGCCGGTTGAAATGTTTTGTTTCTTTCTTTCAGCTAACAAATTTCCGGTAGTTTGATAGGTCGGCTAGGTATTATAAACAATCCATCTACTGTACTACCGTATTATTATTATTTTTCCCCTGTCCTCCCTCATTCTCCTCCCCCTTTCTCACTTCTTGCACACTCTCTCCTCCCCTACCCTCTCTCTCGTTTTCTCTTCCTTCCCCACAGTACGATTGGGAGCGTGTCCCTCCTTTCGCTTCATGTGATGCGCTATGATCGCCCGCTAACAGGGATCCAGTCGCGTGGGATCACCAAGCATCATGATTCAAGCCAATGCACCGAGGCCTGCCTGTTCTCGGTGTGCGAGGGAAAAGGAAAGACCTGAAGAAAAAGAAAAGAAGAGAAAAAAACAATCACTGGGAAATTTTTTTACCGCCGTCCATCGACCGTGGTTTGCTCCCTCTGTTATTACGGAATGGAAAATTCCCAAGAAAAATCGGCACTTTGATAGCTCGCACGAGTTTCCTCGGCTCAATTTCACACCCCCAGCACTCCCGGTACGGAAGGTTTAATGATGTTACGCCAGAGTGAAAAGTTTTTTTTCAAAAAAATTTACAGTTAAAACCAAACTCGATAGGCCATCCATTACCCCAGCCAATCAATTCCTTCACACTAGTTGACGGTAGAGCACAATCTCGGACTGCTTGAAATAGCGTCTAGCATCTATGTCCCGCCCAATTAGTCGGTCGTATCCCTCAGCCACTTCCATCACAACCACCAAAATCCCAGCGTATCCTCAGGTATTCGCAAACAAACACCCCACGCCCAGGGGATAATGGGCAGGCAAGCCATGATTATAATAATAATTTCCATTTTTATTTTTGTTTTCAGGAAAGAAAAAAGAAAAAGAAAAAAAGACAAAACATACCTTCATCAATCAATACGAGACTCAAGTAGTAACGGGTTGAGTATTTTTTATTGACCTCGCGAAATGTGGGGGTCAGATCGAAGCCGCCAAGGAAAAGGCGGATAGGAATGGTCTCGCCTATTGATCATGTCATAAGCGATCAGAGAAGCAGTCTTGAGCAGCAGGTGATGAGTCGCATAAGCGGATAGCTGAATACGTACCCCGGGAGGGAGATCCATCCATAATCTAGGCAAATCAGTTAGACGTTACCGAGTAATTGTCTCCTTCGCGCGCGGGAAACCCACCTCAAATCTGACGAGGGTCTCGCTCTCATTGTACTGATTAGGGGCGGTCCCAGTGGTCTCCCGGCGAATGATTGACAGCTCCATGTGCTTGATCTTGAGCCGTACCAAAAGGAAATAAATCCGTCCGACGATGACGTCTTTGAGATGATACTTGGACTTTGAGTACTCAAACTCGATGTGCAAACAATCCTCGATGCCGACGTCCATCTTGATCGAGCTGTTGCTCTCGGGCGGCATACGGTAAGAATATACCCATATGTCCTTCTCACGGATCACATCTGCCATCCTCCTCGAGACCGTAACCCTGACGAAGTAGCGAAGCTTGACATTGATGCCGTTATACGACTCGTACTGCTTTTCGACATTCTTGAACTCAAAATCGAAGGTTTGCGGATGCTGGAGATCGCCGGGGGCAGCCAACTCCTGACCAAGGGAAAGGAATTCGTAATGGTTTCCACGGTCGTAGAACATCTCTAGAATGCGAGAAGAGCAAACGCGCAACATTCAGCATAACTTCAATCACACACACACATACACACAGTGTTCGACGGCCCAATTCCGCTACACTGCCGGGCAAACACACAAGCTTTGCAGATTCGATTGAAGGACAGCCAACCTATCGTCCCAATGAACTGCACCTTGATCCCCGTATGCTCCAGACGCTTTCCATCCTTTGGCCTAATGGTAACAGCCCCCTTTACGGATTCCCCATCCGAATAGAGCGGACATTTTTCCCGCCTATTCTTGTCGAGCTTCACATCCACCATCTGCCGTTTCTCATCAATGTCCTCCAGTCGGATGTCGATATCCAAGGGGGTGGAGAAGAAGTAGGACATTGCAAGGGCAATTCGGGTCCGCTGGCACAAACCGAGATGAGTTCTGGAGGAGAAAGTGGCGTCGTCGAAACGAAAGCTGGTATGTGTCGGATGACGAGAACGGACGGATGAAGTGATTGATTGATTGCCCTTTGTTGGCCACGAGGAAGGATTTCGAGTGGGAAGGGCTACGCGTCGATGCGATGTTGTGGGTAGCCCAGCCGTGTTGCCTTGATCAGGAAGATTTAACTGCAAATAAATAGCCTAATTAGGAAGGGGGCCCGTGATAGCGGTCAATTCAATGTTTTCCGGGTACCGGTACCGGTGAATCGGCGGTGATAGGGCCAAAGGTGTGTCATGATACCGGTACAGTAGTGTACGAGTAACTTAGCGAGTGACGCTCCCAGGAAAAAAAAAACACACCACACATACGGAGGTAGAGCACCTAAGTTTTGTATATTTTACTAGCAAGGGGGTGCTCGACCAGCAGGGGGAAGGGGACTAATTGAGTAATATTCGCCATGGATTGGGTAACTTTCAGAGAAAACTTCCCGATTTGGGCATCTTACCATTGCTAGCCGAGCACCCCCTTGCTAGTGAAATATACAAAACTTAGGGGTTGTACCTCCGTACAAGCACCGTACGAGTACCGGTACCGGTACTCTACAAATGGGGGGAGTCTCGCCACTATCTACCGACAAATTTTGGACAAAATTGAGTGCGGGACCATGATTGACATGTTGTAGTAACTTGCAAGCACTGTAATCCAGAAATCGCACCGGTTATCCAGCCCCCCACAGCGCTTCCAGCGACTGCCTGACCAGACCCCGCACATCTCTGCCGCCGATCGTTGATGTGTTGATGCCTGGTGTGTTTCCTGCTATTGTATGATACGCCGATATTGCACGAGTGCTCGTACAGTGCCTTAGCCCCGACTGACGTCATTATACTCAGGCTCAGGGTCCACCGCTGAAAATTCACCCACCCGAATGGTCGGCGGAGCCGTGGGGGACGTACAAAGCACCCGCTTTTTTTTTTTTCAAGAATGGAAGAGGAAGAGGAGGAAGAAGAAGACAAGTGAATAATAGGAAGAAATGGGAATTGCACTTTTTCCACCTTCAAAGTCTTTGCCCTGGCCGGTGGGTCCCGTACCGCGATTTTTGCTACGATACATACATATCCTACATGCCCGAGTACCGTACATTACATATTACATATGATACCTGCACCACACCTCCTGCTCGTCCGAATATCCGCACACGGAAGACCAGCTGTCGCAGAGGCTCCGCTAGCAACATGAGGCTATGAGCATTTTAGTTGATTCGAGCGACACTCCTCCCTTACTCGTGCGGGACCCCTCGCCAATGGTATGGAGTACCGGTACTCGAGTACCGTACAGTAAGAGTTGTTGAGCCAAACAGCTCCCATCCTAACCCCCCACACTCCCCGCATTATGATCTGCTCCTCATACCGGTAATGCTTTAACAACGACAATAGCAACAACGACCACCACCACCACCACCACCACAATAACAACATACTTCAGTATCGCATTCGAGTATATTTATTCAATGCACCATGTATGATGTATGTACTTCTCTCGACCTAGTGCATAACTCGAACATGTGCGAGCAGAGCCTTTATGTATGTGGGCCTATCCATTATTAACCTCAAGTTGTTGACGTGGGCGACCTTAAAAAAGGAGCATGGTGCTACTGTACGGCGCCGCATTCTCTACTCGGGCATCCTACGGTGCTCTACCGGTACTCCGCCGGCGCTGTGCCCGTACGTAGCGGTAGCTCTGATACGCTTGCCGCAGCTATTACACGAATTGCAAGGGTAAGTCTGCCTGTGGAAGGAAGTGTCGTGTACGAAGAAGATACGAGTACGGTAGTTTTGCGCTTTACCCGTACCGGTACGCATGCACCCCAGCTTTTCTGCAACGCAGCCGCGTCCAGGCTAAGAAAGACCCAGACGGGCGCAGAGGCACGATGGGGAGAGAGGGAGAGAGAGGGAGGGAGACGCACTAACGAGAACGACAGTCTAGTACTGGTACACGAGGAGAACACTTACCGTACTGTTGTGCATAGATCCTGCAACGCCAATTGGAGAGCTGATGAGCCTTGGGATTGGTGGCGATGGGGATGTGTGGATGTGTGCGTGGTGGGGAAGGATACGATAGGGAAGGAAGAGCACAACAGTAGTCTACGGCACTCGTAGGGAGGGGCAAAAAAAAAAATCCCCCCATGAAGATGGTGGGGAGTTACGGGTGAATCAACAGAACTGGGTTTTTTTTTGCTCCGCCCTGTCCACAAATATCGGGCTCTGTGTGTTCGTGTCCGTGTTCATCACGGTTTATGTCTCGAAAGCCATGCCTTTCTCCGGGGAGCATCACAGAATCGGCCTTCGCCGATGTAAGATTCACCCACTGAAGCCATATCTTCCTTACCTCCTTTTTTTCCTTTTTTTTCCCTCCCTCTTCCCCAATGGTAGGAACTTTGCCATCGAGTTGCCAAACTGGGCCGCAACCTAATTCGTCTGATGTTCGAATCGGCTACTCACCTTGCCTCCAGTTTCTCAAAGGTGATGATGCTGTGCTCAGAGGAGGAAAACCGGCTCTCCCCCCACTCTAACAGGGATCAGAGGGGGGGGGCAATCCCACGGTTCCCACTCCAGGGTCCTCTATCCCTCGCCCTCTCACTGCTTGTAGAGTACTCGAGTACCATACTGTTTAAATCCTTGGGCCGGAGGACCCGCGCCATTGTGTGTGTCTGGTGTCAGCAACTCAACTTATCTCGGGTCTGGACTCTTCCTCTTCGAGAGACCACCCAGCGACCCGGGGAAGGGAAATAGCTTTGCCAACACGACCGGCGTTGGGCCAAGGAAGTTATCAAAGCGCAGGGAGAGGTCCTACCTGCATTGGAAATCCTCTTGCATCATAGAAAGCTTGAGCTTATGATACCGGTACCGTTGAGAATAGAGACCGCCGGTCAATTGTACGAGTATTCGAGCGAGTACTCGTCTTGCAACCTACTAGTGGGGAGGCTTTCTTTGCCTGTGTTTCTATTTTTACTCTGTAACTCCCTCGTTTTGTGATGCCCTTTTCTTTTCCCGTTAGCACGATATTTTTCTTCTTTCTCCATTCCCGTTACCACTCTCCACCCTGTCTTTTCTGATTTCCCTTCCCTCAGAGTCCATGGCTCCGGTGCAGTCAACGCCCCACCATTTCTTGGGGTCCCCCCCTCTCCGGGGTGATGGTTGCTGCTGAGGAGCCCGGGACACCTATGATACCTCTGCCCACACACTTCGACTTCCAAACCATTTACCGGTAGTCTAGCTATGATACGTGTGTTGTCGAGGTACAGACTCCTCATAAAATTAAGTGTAGATCATGACTGGCAGCTACTCGCGGCATCCCTCTCGAAAAAGAGCCCCCCCAATTCTCCCTTGCAACAGCCCAACCCCAGTCAAACCCCAGCTTTCCTCCCGCGCCATCAAAACCTTCCCTTCCCTTGAAATCTCCCCCACGCTCCACTCACTCGTGCCCTATCCCATCCCACACTTTCTACTTTGCCCCCCCCCCCCCCCCAATTCCCTCTCGCCTTCCACCCATGGCCAACCGGCCCCAGCCCAGCCAGCCGTTGTCTACCTTTCGGGATGAGCCCTCATCGCTCTCGCCCTCTCTTCATTCCCCCCTCACCTTCCACCGCACTGTTGACTAGTTACTCGAGCACATGTTCCCCTTTTGAGCGCGGTATTATTCCACTCCGAACCTCATTTCTCGCCCCATGACACGAGGGTACTATACAATTATGGTAGATCCCCAGTAATGCCCGTCTCCATACAGTACACTCTCGCTCCCCCAACTCAATTCTGCGGCAGCAGCAAAGATGTATCCCCGGTGGCGTGCGGGGGCTCCCAGAGGTGTTGTTGAATTCCACCGCACTACATGCTTTTGCAATACACTTTGGCTACAATTGGCCGTGCAGTTCCGGTAGGGTACCCGTACCAGCCTGTTGCCCCAGTGCGACGGCCCGGCAGTGAGGCAGAGCCAACCGACCAACCAACCATGATAACGACCCGGCCAACCTGGCGCGTGAGTGGATGATTGATTGATTGATTGCTTGATTGATTGATCGCTTGGCTAATCCAGTGATCCAGTGAGTGAATGAGATTAGAGCAGAAGCCACGAGAGAAAGAGGTTACGGGCCGGGACATGGTTCATTCAGTTGGGTGGGCATGGATTCGCGAGTTTGGGGTTTACACTCGTTTGTTTGCCCTTCCTCCCTGCCTCTCTCGCCCTCCCTGCCTCCATCCCTCTCTTTCTCTCCCTCCCTCCCTCCCTCCCTCTACAGTGCCTACACTACCTGTATCTCTCCTTCTCCCCCTTTCTCCCCCTCCCTCTCCGTCTCCCTTTTCCTCTTCTCTCCTTTTCCTTTCTTTTGCATAGGGTTTATGTCCCCCAATTTCCTCTTCCGTAGAGTTATAGGCTTTATTTTTACCTTCATTTTTTCCTATTTTTTATGACAATTTCCATTGCGTTGCAGGGCATTACCGTAAGTTAGACTATCGTTCCCAGCTTTTCTCTTTGCCTTGCCGGTATGGTCATACTTTACATCACATCATCTCTCTCGCCCTCCCGGAACCCTTTTCTTTTCTTTTTTCCTTTTCTTTTTTTCCCTTCTCCTACGCACTTCCGAGGATGTGGGTTTGCTTTTTCCGCGTGACTCTCAGGGAGAGCTTTGCTATCCGGAGAATAGTTTATGCCAATGTACTAGTACAGTATACGAGTACCGGTACCGGTACTGGGTGCTCGGGCATTCGTAGTGGAGCTTTCCTTTTTACTTTTTTAACAACCTTTCGGACGATCCTAGTGTGTGGCACTCACCAAGGACTGGGGTGAGACGAAGTATTTAAAGCTTCTGCTAACCCACCTTCACCTGCTCTGACCGCATTCGTTTCCGTCGCCCGTATCAAACTGTGCACTGATAATACTACTATACCGAACACTCCTTCCACGACAACAGCTTACCGGCACTACTCATTACGCCATAACAGCATAATTCCTACTCCTCCTACCTCTTTGTCTACAAAAGGGCTCTACCCCTTCCTCCCACATCCTGCCTCCCTCCAGAGCTCTGCCTTAGCTACCCACGTTGACCTACTACCTACCGTCTTGCATATACCCCCCCAAACAGCTGCCCATCATGCTCTCCTACAACGAGAAGTCAGGAGTCTATGTCTCCACCCCATCAGCGATCCACACGATGGGGAGAGTTCAATCAATACCAAGGCACGAGACACCACTCCGACACATCTGGATCATAACGGGCCCAGCCGGCTGCGGAAAGTCCTCAGTAGCGGACTTTCTAGCAAAGCGTCTTAACCTACCATACATCGAAGGTGATGACGTAGGCTCCCCCCTCCCCTCCCCCTCCCCCTTCTCCACCACCGCGCAAAGGTTCCACAAGCTAATAGCGCAAGCAGTTTCATCCCCGTTCCAACGTCGAAAAGATGGCCAATGGCATCCCCTTGACCGATGACGACCGCTGGGACTGGCTCGAAACGCTCCGCAACAAGGCCGTCGAGGAACTGCAATCCGGAGCAGATGGATGCGTCGTCACCTGCTCGTGCCTGAAGCGTCGTTACCGAGATGTCATTCGCATTGCCGGTCGGGAAGCCGACGACGTGGTTGTCCGATTCGTCTACCTCCGCGCCAGCGAGGAATTGCTGCTCAGGAGGGTCAAGGCGCGGAAGAACCACTACATGAAGGACGACATGGTGCATAGCCAGTTCACGGCGTTGGAGGAGCCGGACGAGAGCGAGATGGATGTAATCTCCGTCGATGTCAGCGGGAGCCTAGCCAGCGTGCAGAACTTGACCATGGAGAGGGTCGGGGGGTGTATGGAGGCGGAGAGATGATGACTTTTCCTCCCTAGGTACTCTTTTCTACTCGGTCCTTATCGGCTGGTGTTTTTTTCTTTTCCCTTTTTAATCTTCCACGGTGGCTATCTTTATTCCTGTTATCTGTTTCTTCCTGCTCTACTTACCTTACTGTCTTGTAACTGCCGCCCTCCGTTGTCCTTCCTTTCTCTTCCTTCTCTTGGAGTATGTGTTTTTTAAAGCGTGTGCATAATTGGGCTGGGGATCTGCTTTCTTGTTTGGTTCTCTTGGTGTTTTGCTTATTGCTACAATTTCTATCCGGCCTCTTTATGGAAACCTTTTTTCCTCTTTTCTCCTTTCCCTTTGTCCTATCAATCTACCTATCCTCTCTCTGTCTCCCTATCCCGGAGAAAAAAGAGATAGGGGGAGGAAAAAGGCTAAATGGGAAATATGGGATCCATCATTGTTGAAGTCCAATTCAATTCAACTGTAATTATTTCTAAACAGACAAACAAATACTGTGTAAACAGGCACAAGTTCCATCTCTGGGTCTTCTCTTCATCCTTCCTCTCCCGGGGCTGACACTTTTTATCAATCATCATTCGCCAATGCCGTGCTCATCGCCATCGTCATCCAAGCAACACAACCACATCACATGACATCAAAAAAGCATAAAAATAGCGGAAGGGGAAAAAGAAAAGGAGAGAAGAGAAAGGGAAAGAAAAAACAAGGAAGAAAAAAATAGGAACCGCTAAGTTACTGGTACTCGTACAGTACATAGACTACCACCCAGATCCAAGTGAAAAGGGACAATCCGGCGGCGGTGGGCTACAGCGCGGAACCGTACTCGTAATTGAACGATATTCCTGTGGGCACGGCCACTATCGCACGAGCCTAAGAATAAGATCTACATTACCGTGATCTAAGCAGAAAAGAGCTGAGGTTTGGGGTTATGCAACAGTGGCCATATTTTACAAAATTTAATGCCGTTCGATTACGAGTAGTGTAGACTGCAAGTACGAGTACTGTGCAACGCAGCGTGAGACAATGCCGCGGGTAAAGCTACCGGGTACCCGCACCGCACAGTGCCATGAAGATGACAGTTTGGAGAATGGCCACCTGACTGACGTTCGAGGAATGCTGCAGACTCGGGAAGGGAGAAGGGGAAGAAGAAGAGAGAAAGGGAAAAAGGTCTGGGGAATTGGCTTCGCTTCGAGGGACATTATTCGGGAAGGAAAGGGTGGATGAAAATAGGATGAAAAAAATAGAGATCTCGATTGATTCAATGGCGATTGCGGTTGCGGTTGCAGCACCTGCGTCATAGGACCGATTTCGAACGGGGCGAAAAAGGAGGGAGGGAAGGGAGACCTGGTAATGCCGAGGAAGCAACTGGGGCTGGATGTGGATACCGTAGGGTAGGTGAGATAAGGTTACTTATTTGTTCATTTATTTACCTATTTGATTGATTGACCATATGTATCGTCTCGGGGGTTGCTTAGATGATTCGCTCGTCTGATTGGTGGATAGCGTGTGGTTTGTGTGCCATTGAGGAGAACGGGGTAACTTATTAATTGGACGCCTACCGTATTAGCGATTCGGGAGAAACTTTTGCTGGTCGGCGGGACTGAGTGACGTGAATCATTTCATCCTGGCAAACATTTGCCCGGGAACCTCCAACAGTTCCCTCACCAGCGCCGCCATTCTCGCCATCGTTGCGCCGTCAACGACCCTGTGATCTGCGGACCAGGAGAAGTTCATAACCGTCTCCGCGACGACTTGTCCGTTCTCGTTGAACCTTGGCAGCTTTTGCGCCCGGCCCATCCCTAGGATCGTGACTTCGCCGACGACGATCACAGGAGCTACTACCGTTCCGCCGATGTTCCCAATGTTGCTTACAGTTATTGTTCCGCCGCTTACGTCTGCAGGGGTTAACTTGCCTTCTACACCCAGCCCCTGCAATCTTCTGAGCTCCGCTGCGATGTCTAGGATACTGAGGCTACTGACGTCCTTAACGTTGGGGACTACAAGTCCCGCTGGCGTGTCCATTGCTACGCCAATATTATGCTGCGGACGCATGACTAGAGCTGGCTTGTTATCGCTGTCAAACTCCAGGCGGCTGTTGAGGAGGGGGTATTGGTCCAGAGCTATTGAGACGGCTTTCATGACGAAGGGCATGAAGGACACCCTTGGCACCGGCGAGTTTGCATTGAGGGATTTGTTGATTGTGGAGCGGAGCCGGATTAGTGGGTCGAAGTTTATTTCGTCGGAGTAGAGGAAGTGTGGGATTGCCAGGCTCTTGGTCATGGCTTTCAGCATCTGCGACTGAATGTGCGTGAGGGGAACCTTCGTCTCCGCCCTTGGGGAGACGGCCCGTGCTTGTGGGGGTCGGAGGGCACTGGGTTGCGACGACGACCGCGAGACCAGCTTACCAGACTTCCTGGCCTCGACAAACCTTGTCACATCCTCCTTGAGGACTCGTCCATCCTTCCCAGTGCCTGTAATTTCCGTGATTTCCACGCCATGCTCTCTTGTCACGCGCCTAACGGCTGGTGTGGCGAGGGATCCGTGTGGCATGGTCGTCGGGGTCGAGGATTGTCCAGACCTATTCACGCCCTCGGGTGTCTTGGGTGCTTGCTTTGGAACCGCAGATACTGCAGGGACCTCGCTTTGCATCTCCCCAAGTTGCTCCGGATCGTTGATGTCGGCTTGAAGGTCAATGTCGACGAGAGGCTGTACTTCCCGCAATCCAGTTAGTTTCACAAGTCCAATTTGGTAGAAAGTAAGCGTTACAAAAGGAAAAAAAAGGAAGTACTCGGACGGTGGGGGCTCAGCAGCAAGGGAGGTGTAACCTTTCCAACAATCGCCATATCCCCAGCCTCGTAATGCAACCTTTTGATAACCCCATCGTACCGTGAAGTAATCTGCGGGAAATGATCAGCAACGCCCCTTTCTCTCCTTCCCACCCCACAGCACTGGCAAACCGAACCTATCGGCCGGCCAGAAGCCCGACCGGTGCGAGCAACAAACCCCCCCACATTTATCCGGGAACAACAAGTAAATCAGGAACCCGCAAGAGGGGGAAACACAACGCCCCCCCCTCCCGAAAAGAAACAAAAAGAAAGGAGTGGAATTTACCTCCACGGAAGCTTTATCAGACTGAACCTCACAAAGTTTATCAAACTGCTCCACTCTTGCCTCTGGCTGAACAAACCACTGTATAACTTCGCATTCCCGGATTCCTGCATTTTATCCAATTCGCCCATTAGTCTTCCTCTTCAATCCCAGTCCACCCCCTCTTCCCCGGGGATTGTGTGCTCGGGTGTATATGTGATGCGTGGGGGTTGATTGGTTTGCTGGCTGGTCGGTTTCTGGTTGTGGTGGCTGTACGGGTAGGAAGCTGACATACCTTCACCAATGTCCGCTAGTAAGAATGGTTTCACCACGAGCACTTGAGCAGAATTCTTGAAACCCCTTGACCTCGGCAGCCTCGATACAGCCAACAACGACGATTTTGTACTGGTTGTAATAAATGGAAGGAGGACTCTGCTGCTGCTGCTGCTGCTGCTGCTGCCATTACTGCTCCGGAAAAATCCAGCCCGCACAACCCCTCGACTACCAGTGCTGCCCCACAGCATCTTCTGCTTCTCTCTTTATCCGAGTAATCAAACCACACACGGCAATACTTTTTTTAAACAAAAAAAAAAACCTTAATTCCCTTCCCTCCTCAAGTATGCCCCCCTTCGGCCAGGCTTGTGGTTCCGGGTGTTTGTCGTCCGAGAAATTCCGTTTTTTCTTCTTTTATATCTATCTCCAAAGGCAAAGGAAAAAAGAAAGAAAAAAAGAAAAAAGGTGGTGAAGTGTATGTGATCGAAATGAAGTGGAAGTGAAAAGGATGTAGTTAGTATACGTATGGTATATGCGAGTTGCGGGTTGCGGGTTGAGTACTTGTATATCCGAGGCCGTGCGGGCCACTGGGAGCGTTGTTGATTGAGCCGTCAATAGCCGTGCACGGTGGGTGAGTGCGCGTATGTGATTGGGGCCTTTTTTTGTGGGGAAGTCAGGGAGTTGAGTCCCCTCCCTGGTTGTGACTGCACGGTGTAGGAATACCGGTACGGAACTGCACCGGATTGGGGCTTACTGTATGTACTTGTACGAGTACTCGTACCAGCAGAGTTTACCGCTACCGCTACCGTACTAGTACAGCACCGGTACCGTGCAGGCGCGGTTACTTCCCACCAATACAATACCCCTTGATAGATTGACACGGGGAGGAGGAGGCTAGAGGAGGTTGGAGGAGCTGGAGGAGGAGGCTAGAGGAGGTTGGAGGAGCTGGAGGAGGAGGAGGAGGAGGAGGAGCGGGAAGGAAGGGTACTTCCGAGGTCATCATACCCCACTGTGCAACCCCGGAGTAAACGCATGGCTAGGTGCAGTATCATACAAGTACTCGAGTATAATACCATTGTACGAGTATTGTACTGTAGTACTGATTAATCCCGACAATTACCGCCCGTCACATTAATTAACGTACTTGTACTGTACAGGGTGGTACAGTACCAGCAGTGTGGTCCGGTGTAGCCCCATCACGTAGTATCACACAGTACTCTAAGAGAACGCGTCCCCTATCCCATTCATCAACAGTTCTTCCAACACAACACACGTGACAACATCCCGGACATCATCACCTCCACCTCTATTAAATTTTTAAGCCGGGCAAAAACAGCCATATTTAAAACTCCCTGCTGGAAGGGAGGGGGAGAGAAAGAGGAGAAAGGGACAGAGAAGCAACAGCCAAAAAGAAAAACGATAACTTAATTGGCATATAATACAGGTAGAAGACCGCGATGATAATAACCTCAAACCAACCACCGCCACCACCGTAAACCATTGCTCGAATAAAAATAAAAAATAAAAAAAGGTAATTTCAGTTGAAGTGCCTTTTTTCTATGCAGATGGTCTACTCCAACTGCGTTCTACAACTCCCCCCCCCCCCCCCTTCCCTTCCATGATCCTCGTCCGCATTACCTTTCCTTGTTTTCTGCTTCATCTTATCTCATCTCATCCACCTCTCCCTCTCGTAAAATACAGCATACCGCCCCCAAATTGCGCCTCCTGTCATCACTTTTGCCGGTGCTATTCGTTAGAGATCCCAACGACCTTTCACCGCTATTTCCGGACGTTAAAGGAAAAGTAGAGAAGGGAGAAGAAGATAAAAAATACAATGAATAATTGACCTAGAAGAGGGAATAAGAAACCGCAACCTATGAAATTGAGATTCAAACGGTGGTAATAACAATAATAAAAGACAAATCGCACCGACCCGAGACCCACTATACACCCACAAAGTAAAACAAAGGATTAACCCCACAAAATTTTCACATGACGCCGTTGAGTTCGCTTGCTATGCCCTCAGATATGTAGATATAATGGGAAAGGGGAAGAGGAGAAGGAGAAGGAGTGGGAGCGGGAGGGAGAAAGAGAGAAAGAGAGAAAGCGCCATTGAAAGGACCACGAGAGAGAAGTTAGGAGCATGTAAGAAGGGGGGGGTAAAGGGATAAAAGAACAGAGAGATATGACAAGAAAAAAAGAAAAGAAAAAGACCAACACCCTAGAACTATAGACAAGAATGAAGGAATCATGAACCTAGTTCGGCCCAGTTCCGCCGCCGCTCCAACCCATCACGTTGAATTTGCCTCCGCCGCCGCCGCCGCCCTTTCGGCCCGCTCGCTCTCTATCAGTTTGGCAGAAAACTCTGCCAGCGCCTGCCATGGCTTCTCATGGTGGGGCCAAAAGCGCCAAACGACATACCTAGACACAGTCAGCAAGGATCTCCTAGGCCTATCTCAAACTATATCTTACCAAAGATTTTGATGAAGGTTCTTCTCGGCCTTCTCAGTTCTCTCAATCTTGTTGATAAACTTGCCAACTGCCAGGAGATTTTCTTTCAGAACCTTAAGTCTATCCGTTTTCTGGAGCTCCTTGACATGCTCAAGAGCTTCCAATTTGCGACGGACAGGGCGCAGTTTACTCTATAGTTTCATTAGCCCGGTTCGAATGAAAGGCAAGGAGGGAAGGAAGGAAGTACCTCAGCCATGGATTCCTCAGCAGTCAATGGCCTATTCACTTCGGTGACATGTCCGTTGCCCTTCACATTGGTCTTGGGGGGCGGGGGCGACCCGGCTTTTTTCCGGCTCGCGCTGTCGGCTTCATGGCTATCGCTCTTGCGCTTTTTCGAGGAAACGAGAGTCTTGTCCTGGCTACGCCCCTTCTCTTGATAACGGGCTTTGTCCTGGTAGCGCTCCTTCTCCTCATGGCGGACTTTGTCCTGATAACGTCCCTTCTCCTCGTGGCGACGCTTTTCAGGGCGATGCGTCTCGGAACGGCGTTTTTCGGGACGGTGCTTCTCAGTGCGGTGCTTCTCACTTGAATCAACGGTTTGATATTTATACTTCCTAGGCGGCGCGGGTGAAGCTGATGAAGAGACACGATCCTTTTTACTAACCCTATCGACCGCAGAAGCCCCATTCCTCTTTTGCGGCTGGCGAGAATTGGTATCCGGCGATCTCCTATGTCTGCTCGTGGGAGGTGCCGCGGTAACAGCGGCTCCAAACCGAGTTCTCATTACTCCAAGCAAGTAGTCTGCCCTGCGGACAAGATGGACAGCTCCAGGGGATTTTGCCGCCTCATCCTTTTTTCCAACGCGATGCTCCTCCAGGAAGAATCTGTCGCCCATCCCAAGCTCAGGATCGTCACGGATCAAATTCCAACTCCCATAGCCATGTCTAGCGATGCCAACACAAAGCATGGCATCTTCACGAGTACCCCACTCGCAAGCCCAATTATGCACTGGTTTGACATCCTCAATCCGAAACTTCAAGGGCTCGCTGAACGATGCAACAGCTCTCCGGAGCTCCTTTAATTCCCTAGGTCTCTCGACCACTGTTTGCGCATTGATGTTTGGACATCCCTTATAGGCGAACAAGATGGCCTGTTTTGACTTTTTCCCGGTGCCATCGTCAATAGCGCGTTGACGAGCGATTGCCTCCTCACCAATTTGGGTCATGTCGGCGATAGCTGTCTTAACCAAGCCTGGGTCACGGTCCTCCAATCCGCAGCCTTTAATGATCTGTTCCCAGCACTGCTCAAGGCAGCCATATCGGGCGTAGGCTCGATAGAGGTTTCTAATTTCGGGTCCAGTGAGAGGTCGATGAGGGTCCTTCTCAGGCTCATCGTCCTCACTGTCGATATGGGCTGCGGAAAGCTCCTTGGCTCGCCTCTTAGCTGACCGTCCTTCAAATTCCCCATTTGTGGCCGACTTCCGTTTCCGTCTCGCATTCATATCAATTTGCTCTTTCAAAAACGCTTGCTCCTATGAAGACGTTAGAAATATTAAGAGTGGTTATTTTTGTCAGGTTGAACATGCCTCCTCCTTCTGTTCCTCGGACTTGATAGCATCCAATTCCTCCTTGGGGATGATATCGTCCCACGAAACTTCGGCCTTGAAGTCGGTTACTTCAAACTGCTTGAGAAATTCATCCCCCCCCTCACCACCTAGGCCAGGTTCTATTTGGGTGATGTGATCTTCGGCATTGAGAAGAATATCATCAATTTTGAGCTCCTCCAATTTCTTCTGGTTATCGGTAGCCTCAAACATTTTCGATGCACGAGCCTATGGCAGAAACATTGATCACACTGGTCGTGGAAAGAAAGGCCAGCAAAAGGCTTACCTTGAGGATGGCTGAAAGTTCGGCCGACTCTAATCGATCCGTCTTCTTCTTGACTTTATCGGTAATGCCTTTATCAGTGACACCAAGCGAAATAACCAAGTGCTCAAGAATCATCTTGTTTCGGGCACGCTCCAAGACCTCCTCTTCAATTGTATCTATCCACAAATGTTAGCCATGACAAGAAAAAAGCCAGTGACGGAACAATCACCTTTTGATACCAATCGATACACCATTACATGTGCCTTCTGGCCTATACGATGAGCACGGGCCATAGCTTGCAGGTCAGCCTGAGGATTCCAGTCCGAATCAAAAAGGATGACAGTATCTGCGGTCATCAGGTTAATCCCTAGACCACCAGCACGTGTACTCAGCAAAAAGCAGAAATCTGGACTATCCGGTGCGTTGAAATGATCAATAGCAACACGGCGGGGCCCGGCTGCGATTGTTCCATCGAGGCGCTGAAAGGAGAACCCCTTAAGATTGAGATAGTCGGCAAGAATATCCAACATATGCACCATCTGGCTGAATATCAACACACGGTGATTATCAGCCTTAAGCTTTGTGAGCAATTGATCCAACAAAACCATCTTTCCGCTACTCATAATCAATGCCTTCAACACATCCTCCCGCTTGTTGCTACCGCCGAGGATACGCTGCTCGGCAGGAGGGAACATGAATGGATGGTTACTAATCTTCTTCAATTCCATGACGATATTAAGTAAGGATTGTTTTGGACCTGTCGCGCCAGCATTCAAGGCTGCATAATTGCGGGTGATGATCGCCTTATAGTACTCGGTCTGGACATCAGAAAGCTCGACTCGAATAATCTTCTCTGTTTTCCCGGGCAGCGATTTTTCAACTGATTTCTTAACACGCCTGAGCATATAAGGTTTCAAAGCCTGTTGTAGCTGCTCAATCTGTCGACCGGCATCCTTGGACTGAAGATCAACGTCATTGTCTATGCTTATTCTACCAGGCATGAGAAAATCGACCAATGCTCCCAACTCCTTCAAGTTGTTCTGCAATGGGGTTCCGGTAATCAGGAGACGGCAAGGGGCTTTAAAGACATTCAGCTTGTCATATAGGGCAGATTCTTTATTCTTGAGCCTATGAGCTTCGTCGACCGCCAGAAACTGCCACCTAATGTTCCCCAGGGTAGCGAAGTCGTTCAGGATGTACTCGTAGGTGGTGACCATGCAGTTAAACTTAACCTTCGCCATTCCAGGGTCCGCAAACATTTCGTATTTGCGGATTACTTCACGCGCTTTTCCCGTCCCCGTGTAAACTATAAAATTGATATCCGGTGCCCAATTTTCCAGGGTTTCGGCCCACGACGGTACCGTAGATAAGGGCACGACAACTAGGAATGGTCCATGTTGATGACGGTCATGGCGGAGCTAAAGAAGCGTCAGACAGAGTTAAACCAGGCGGGACAGAGCAGCACAATTGGTTACCTACCCAACTCATAAAGGCGACCGTTTGGACCGTCTTCCCAAGGCCCATCTCGTCTGCCAGTATTCCGTTGTTGCCATTGGTCCAGTTATAAGCCAGCCAGTTCAACCCCTTCATTTGGAAATCACGCAACTCCCCCCCTTTGATGTAACCGGGCTGGCCCTCGAGCTTCTTGTAGGGCCGGCGGGTCTTCACATCGCTCTCAGACTTCTTCGAATATGGAAGGGTCTTTTCACGGGCATGGTGTTTGTCAATTTCAACAGGGGCGATTTCTGCGATCAACTCGGCGCTCTCCCAGGTACAATTTTCATACGCAAGTCGCTTCCCTGTATCAAAAAAAAGGGGGGGGGGCAATGAGCATCTATTGAGAGAGGATTCGACGTCACCCCAAACTCACATTTAATCATGTACTCCTGGTTTCCTTCTTCATTGACTTGGTCTCCAATGACCCTCTCCACATGAACAAATTCCGCAAGAGATTCACGTAATCGTTCACGCTCCAGGGCCATGTTCTCAACCTCTTCCCTGGTGATGTGCGGGTTGGTCCTGGCGTAGTAGTCCTCGAGGACGACCTTTTTCATGTAATTGTCGAGCTTTCTAATTCCCTTACATCCGGCCAGAGCTTCAGCTGTCTCCCAAGTCGAGTGATAATGCGATAATCCCTGCCATTTGATCTATGAAAATCAGTAAGAGGTGCGGTGGCCGGCTAATTGGACGAAATAACTTACATAGAATTCGAGTTCTCCTCGCTCCATGACCGGATCGGTTGAGCCCACTGCCAGCATTAGCCATAATCACCTACAAGCTCCCAGGAATGCCTACCTATGCCCTCACGAGGCCGATGATCAAGTATCGAATCAATGCCCCCTACATCTGCGCCCAGGTCTGCGCATTCGTAGGGAATGGCGCCATCGTCATCCTCCTCGAAGTCATCGTCTCCATCTTCGTTATAACTGGTAATTTTGGCCGCCTTGCGAGTGGAAAACCGGAGACCATCGGCCGAGGGCGCATCGGAAACCACAAGGCGCCGACGCTTGCCCCTTGACTTTGAAGTTTTTCGAACCCCATAATCGTCCTCGTCATCGTCGCTGTCCCCGGTCTCACATCCGAGGGCCGGAGTATTACGCTTGGAAGCTAAGGAGCATGTCAGCTTGATTCCCCCCCTTCCATAATTGAATTGAAATAGCTAACACTTTGACGAGCGGGGGGCAGTCATCGTTCTCCGCCTCTTGCGGTTGCTCTTGGGCTCCGAGTCATCCGAATCGGAAGTAGTATCAACCTATCCAAGTTATTAGCAAACCCCCCCCCCGAAAGCTACAAGACACACGACTACATGGGCTGCAATGTCTGAGCACATACCACTGGACGAGCAGCAGGGCGGGCACGTTCCTATAATGAATTGGTCAGTCTATGCTTCACCAAAATAGCAGTAGCATGTAACCCACACTCCTACGCAGGCCATAAAGGTCTGGGTTCTCGTGAAAGTCGTCAATGGGCTTCGATTTCGCCGCTCGCCTCAAACTCCCGGCATTCTTGACAGGAATGTCTGAGTCGTCAGAGTCATCGTTATGGTCATCGGCCGGTTCTTCCGCTGGGGTCTCTATCTCGTAGTCCCCATCTTCGGATTGGCCACCATCATCGCCCTCGTCAGATGAGGCGCTCGAAACCACCTCGTCCCGATCCCCAGATTCGGGAGTAGAGATGGATTCTTGCTGGGCTCCCACATCCTCCTCCTCAACGTCGGACAGCGGTCCCTCACTTGGCGAGGAGCTCGCAGGTGACAAGGTATCATTGCCATTGGTGTATACAGGATCCGGATGTGTCGTGGTAGATGTCAGGAGGGCCGGAGGTGAGGCTAAGCTCACACTACCTGCTGTATTCGAGCGCCAGCATCAGTAATGGGACCAAAAACGGGGCAGGGAGAAGCGGAAAGCTGAGGCAGGTCACGGCGAATGAGGCGACCAAAATGAGGGGTCCATCAATGGTATAGAGGCCCGAGATGAGTGCCTACGATGCTTCGGGGATGCAGGACCCGATGTTGACGATGGCCCGCGATGGAAAGTACCGGGGGGTCAAAGGGGTCACCGCAAGGCTACATGGAAAGGGAACAAGAGCACGCGAAGCAACATAACGGCGACAGACTCGGCAAAGCATCCGACACATTTCCACAGACCTCAGTGGGCCAGGAGAATGATTTAAAGGGTGGTGTTCGGAGTGGGCAAAAGAGCGAGCGGCGGGAATAGGATGGATGACCAGGGGAAAATAGGGCAGCAACAACGCGGACCGAAAAAGACACGAGCAGACTTACAAGCCATGAGTACGTTGGCCCCGAAAAGGCGATATTATTGAAAGGAAAAAAAAACAATGTTCGATATAAAAGAGGAGAAGGTGGTTATTGGAGAAGGGTGGTGGTGGTGGTGGGAGAGGTGGATGCAGTGGGTGATGAAGATCGTGTAGCGGGAGAGCTGTGGGGGTGATGGGTAGACGAAGGGAGAACCACCAATCTGGGGGGGGGTGTCTTTTTTGGGGGTGTTGGGGTGGGAAGGGAGCGAAGGAACGGGCTGGACTGGGGTGTGTGAAGAGCAGCGGCGGCAGAGGCAAAGCAACGAGGCAACAAAAGACCCAACCTAGTCTACACAGCGGCCGACAGGAGGGAGGGAGGAAGCACCCTAAGCTAAAAATGAAAATCTCCCACGCCATCCAATCAGGGCTTGGAAACTTATCAGATCTCCCATTCTATTGCACGAAGGTAAGGGCATCAGCCACAGTCCGGACGGTTTATCGGATCAGATCTGGCTTTTCGTGCCGGAATGGGACAGATCCTGCGTTAGTCGTTGTCGGCACAGAACTGTACGAGTAGACTATGGGCGCTGTACGATACCGTACCGTGCCGTGCCTCCGCCGTCAAAAGGCCCAGCTGTCGTTCCATTTTTATTCCTATTTTTTCACGTCTTTTATATATATATATATTTTCCCATCTTTTCCCCTCTTTTCCCCTCTTCCTCTCCCTTCTCTCTCGCTTTCCGGGTGCCCAGGGAGGGAGAGGTTGCACCGGTACCCTGACCGTGCTCGTTCTCGAGTGCTACCGGTAGTACGGTACATTACAGTACCGGTACCTGTATCATACCACAGAACCCATATTCTCCTCGCATCACTACGGCACCAGTGCCTCATCTTGCCCCCTCCTCCTCCACATATAGACCACCACAGCCATCCCACCTCATCACTCGACCCCCGCCCACATCATACCCAGCTTCCGGCCCCAGCCTTGACCGGCACCACGAACTCAACATATCAGACTCGCCTGCCATCCGACATCGATACCCCTACCGCATCGTTGCGATAACCCTACTGCCGCTCCTCCCATCGCAGCCCCTTCTTCCCCCTTCCCGTTAAACGCCACCTATACCCTTTCCTTCCCATCCCTTAAGCCCCCCCCCAAACCCCTCGCCAACCTTAAAGACAGCCCCTTTCCTCATCTTCCTTCATCGAGATGGCATCGTCGGACCGCCTTCGTTTGATCCGCTCAGCACGAAACTACCATATCTGTGGCCGCGTGGTAAGGAATCCCTCGCCCCATCGCATCCCTACAATCATCGCTAACATCCTTCCTTAGCCCCTGGTTAATGTCGTTGCGCTCTTTATCGAGGTGGCGGGATTAGCTCGTGTAGCTATGCAATATGACCTGCACTTTGGCTCCAAGCCAATATTAACCATGATGATTACCAACTCGGTATAGTGCCTTTTTTTCTCCTTTTTTCCTTTTTCCCGTTTGAAATGGCGTGACCCTGACTTTCTGGATGCCCTTGAGCTCGACCTGAAGGCTAATAGTGGAATCGTTATGCCAGTTGCTGAACGGAGTGGCAGACACCATCGCCCAAACCGCCACCACCATACGGGCTAAAAACCGCAGACCTCGGGACCTCGGAAAGAAGGATAGCATCTCAATAGAGATCCACGAGTTGAACGAGAAGGGACCCTTACCCACCCATCGAGCGGAACTCTTGACCAGCACACCACCGCCCCTTGACTTCGAACGGTTGGTGAGATATATGGCATGGGGTATGCTATGTGACGGAAGGTTTCGAGCAAAGTAAACAATCTCTAACCCTATACCCTCTAGGTTTCCTTATTGCGCCGTTGCTATTCAAATGGTTCGGGTTTCTCTCGGATACCTTCCCCATTACGCCAACCAGCAGAACCGCACCGGCTCTCTGGCGTGTAGCCATTGATCAACTCATCTTCTCTCCTATCTGTAAGTTGTATACTTGAGAACTCCACACTGAACTATCCCAATAATCGTGTCTATGCGTTTTAGCCCTCGCAGTCTTCTTCACCTATATGACCCTGGCGGAGGGAGGTGGAAAGAAGGCCGTCATTCGAAAGTTCGATATGGTTTACCTTTCCGCTTTGTATGCACCCTTCTGCACGCTTGCCCTAAATACCCTGGCTTATCAAATGATCCTTAGGAAATCCAACTATATTCTATGGCCAGCTGTTCAAATACTAAACTTCCGAGTTGTTCCTCTTTCGCTCCAGCTGGTTAGTTTGGAACCGTATTTCACCCAACGCGGTGCAAGCAAACTGACCTTTTATATCTGCAGCCTTTTGCCTCGACCGTTGGAATCGCCTGGACAGTGTACCTTTCGCTCACCAACGATGCCGCGGATTAACTGCCCGTTGTATATCCCTGTTTCACTTCCCGTAGACTCGGCCCAAGAATCTCTCAAAGACAGTCCAATACCAAACCCCCCCACAAGCCCAACTCTCACGGCTAGTAGGCTATCAAAAAAAAAAAAAAAAAAGACAAGCCTGCTTTCTTTCCATCCCCATCCTTTCCACTTTCCACGCTTTCCTTTCTGGGGTCCAATTATTTGCATATATGGTGGGATAAGGGCAAGGTAACAAAGTCCTCTGTTTATCATCATGTAGGCTCTTCCAAGACAGCCTTGGACTTGCCATTCCTTCTATTGTCATTCTCAACTTCACTGGCCGTGCAGCCTGTTTCCTGTTCATTAATCACTGTTGGCGTCAGGCACAACTATTTACAAAATCACTTGCGGGGGGAGGAAAAGGTCTCATTGCATATTTCCGAAATTTACATACCGAAACAGCCTATGGTTTAAAACTGCTCGTACGAGTACATATCACGCCGTATCACTGCCGTGAAGTTGAAGTCCTTGCAGAGCCTCATCGCTGCACTCGCTGTCGTCGTCCTTAGTCATGCTGAGCTTATTGGGGAAGAGAGATGGCATGCATAAGGATGGCGTGGGCCGCAGCCGTCGTGCCCCACCGTCCACTTCGAACATGGGAAGCGCCGGAGTGTTCCGAGAACAAGACGGCGGTAGGTAATCCGCTCGAGTACGGTACATGTGGGACGGTGTTCTTGACCAAATAAAATTAAAAGAACTGAGACGGAACGCGATGGTTTATGCAATGGCATGGCACAAGTATACCGGTAGATTCCCCGGACACGGTTGGACAACAGCAACGGCTGTACCGGTACTACCGTACTGTACGAGTACTGTACAGTAGCACTAAAAAGCAGACCAAGTCACCCGCCGTCACTCGATAAGTAATAGTCTACGGTATGATATCATATGACACGGGTATCACAGCAGCAGCCCCTTTGCGCAGGGGCCAGTGTGAAGTAGAAAAGAGAGTTTAGGTGGAGTAGAGAGGAGAATTCAGTTAGGTACTTTTGTTGGGGGGGGGGGGTATATGGTCGTTTGAGTGAGCAAGAATTGTTAACCGTTTCAATCCATACCATCCCTCATTCCAATCTAACCCACGACCAGATAGTCTACCCATCTGGTGGCTACATTCTTTCCAATCCATACCATTCCTCGTACCTCCTCACATTTGTCTAGACTGCTTCTTGCATGTGGTTATCAGGAAGTCCCTAACAACCCCAGCGATATCACAACACCGTGCTAGACTACCGTGTGATGCCGCGGTCCCTGGCACAAACGCGGAGAGGTGTCTTCTTCCTCTCATCGCCAACCTACCCTACCCTACCCTACCCAACCGTATGATAGCATCCACTCGCAACGCCGCAAGGTATCATATCATACAAGCGTGGGAAAAAAAAAAGAAAAAAAAAACTAAAGCCCTGTTTGGCATGCCACCTTTATGCCATAAAAGTGGTTTTTATAGCATAAATTTCTCCATCTAGAACTTTTATATTGAGGGGGTGTTTGGTTTGATCACCGAAAAAAAAAAAATGCTATATTTTTTTGACATATTTTCGGGTATGATATCATACAACAGTAGGGCTTAGGTAATGAAACAGAATCTACTATGAAACCGGTAGAATGAGGCTGTAAGTTATGTATGATAGTACTGGTGGTGGATGCTACGGTAGTTTTTACATCATACAATGTGACTATAAACATAAGGGCAGCAGCATACGTTAAGGGTTACATGGAAACTGGATCGCTAGAGTATTTAAGTCTTAGGACTCATTATTTTATAATTATTATAGTCATACCCAACACTCATATTTTCAAAAATATGATGTACTGTTATCGTTCTTGCATTACCGTAGCTTACTGTACGAGTACCGTACAGGCACCGGTAATCGACAGTACGAGTACGAATACAAGTAGTAATCTTCTTCTCCTCACCAGGCGTGGCCAATTTAACCCGGCTCATCGTGCACAGAAAAGGGCGCTTTTCGGAATCGTTCATGATAGAGAAGGAAGGGGGGGGAACAAAATGGACACATTGGTAGGTGTCTTGATGCACCGTTTTGTAGAAGCAATTTGAATTTACGAGCACGACTACAACGTCAAGGCTTTAATCAAAAAAGAAACAAACAGACAGGCGAGCAGAAAGCACGAGACAAAACAGACAGGCAGAGGTAAAGTGCGAAGCGGCCGGAACAGCATAGCATGAAACAAGACAGCAAGAACCTCCCCAAAATTAATCCTTTGTCCGCATTGTTAAGAAAAAACTTGTTGATTGAGATTCGGCGTGAGAACCCGTCCCTTATCCAACCCGTCCTCCTTTGGTGATTGTGTGGTCATCCGTAATGGGCATTTATTGAATTTATTGTTCATAACGGGGTAAGAGAGGTGGAAATTTAACGGGAAAATATGATGGTTCCAGTCAGGCAGGTCAGGGGCGTATTATCTTCGAGACCTGCATCGGCTCTGACAGTGTATTTTCCCTAGTAAGATGTTTATTGTTAGCGAGGGAATCGGTAAGAGTGGGCGTACATTGTAAAGTCTGGGAGGGAGAAACTTACGGGAGGAATTTGTTTGGGGATATCAACCACCTTGGTTAGTATTAGCCTCCCCCGGTCAATCGGACACTCGAGGTCGACTTCATTGACATGGTCACAGAGATCCAGTGTCTCCTTGACCAATGTAATGAGGCCATATTTGACAGAAACCACTACGTAGGCACCCTTTTCAACGACGTCTTTGAGCACGCCAACGGCCTTAATAGTAAGTGGTTGACCACTAGATATGAGTTTTTTTTTGTCAGCAACCAGATAGACGCCGGGGGGGAGATAGGGGAGGAGGAAGCAAAGGCATAGCATACGGGAGGGGCGGATTGGGGACCAAGTCGACCTTCTCGATGGTAAGGACATCATGGGAATGGTCCTCATCGCAGTATCTCAGAGGATTATCTCCAGGAATCGAGCTGGACTCGCCCGCCGGCGAAATTTGGTTCCCAGCGAGCTGTTGGAATAGGCTGCCCGCGGACACGGATACCGCGAGCAACGATACGAGAGGAAGGGTAGAAAGCTTCATGATCGTCTCGGTCGTTTTAAGGTTACCCTATCTGGAAGGCGAGGGGATGAGAGTTGGAGGAAGCAAAATAGAAAGAAAAAAAAGGGCGAGAAGAGGTGGCTTGGGTGGTGGTTGAGGAGGAGAGAAGTTAGTAGCGGTCGGTCAGGGTGTTGACTTTATCAAAAGCGAGAGAGGCTGGGGAAAGGCTGATGCGATGTTAAGCATGACCTGTGACGCCACGGCGGGAGGAAGCGCCAAGCTTAGAACCTGCAGCTCGGCTAGAGCGTCAAGCCAACTTCACTCCCCCACATCATCATCAGTTTAACCCGACCGATCAATCCATCCAGACATCAAGAAGTCTTCTTCTCCACTTTGAAGAGCCACTTCCTTCATCGCGAATCCTGTTCCACTATGGCTTCTGGGTATGGCCTCGATGGTGGTAGGTTGATACTTGCGCTAGGGAAGGGATCATCAGTGGTTCCACCCCACATTGTGACGATTAGAGGCTAATTGTCGCTGTCGATTATAGGTGTTAGTAGGGTATGCCTGTCCCTCCCCCTCCGTACAGCCTTGGATCTCGCGCTGATATTATGCTCAAGTGTTTTCCTTTTTGGCAGGACCTGTTGTCCTGCTATGTGGTGAACACTGGGACCACGACGAGCGATGAAGGCAAATGGAAATGTGTTCCGCAGAGAGATGATTACTACGAATGTCTCCATCACAAGAAGGAGGTTTGTGGGCCAGAGCGAAAATTGGAGCCACCTGAATTATTACACAGAGATTGAGCTGCGGCCATCTGACTCCCCTAAATAGATTCGGAAAACTCAAGCGATAAAGGCCGCCTATAACCGCCGGCTCAAGCAGGATCCGAATTTCGATACCCGGAAACCAGAGGGAGAAGCGGACATCAGGAGTTTAGGACTACTACAGAAAAAGTAAAAATGCTGCAGTGAGAATTGGGTGCGGTCACTGGTTGAGAGGAAATACGTGTATATCGATATACGTGCATTAGATTTACGATATTCCCCAGCATTTACATGTCATACCTGAAGAGCCCCGATGCCCTAGGCACTCTCGCTCCCAGAGGCGTTATCATTATGGCGGAGGTGTTGATTTCCCAAATCGTGCGCGCTTTCGCCGATATGAGAACGTGGACGAGTATATATATAAATTCGAGTTTCGGACTCCAGGGCACTAGATACAAGTGCTAGCATTACTCAACTGTAGACTTTCTCATCATACAGAAAAGAAGAAGGCGAAAACATGCAAACTCCACATGCAATGCATTGAAACCCACCATCTATGAATGCAGTAGACAGAAAAATCATACGCTACAGTTCATAATCATCATTCCACCCCAAACTATCATATATGGAGATTTCCCCATCTCCACCAGAAGCACCTGCCGACAGAGTCCGCTTGATGGGGGTTTCGTGTATGGAGCCAAACAATCCGACACCGCCATCTGGTGAGGATCCAGGAGTCTGTACAGGCTTAGTGTCCAATACAGAGCACGAAAGGGAGCGGGAAAGCCCGCTGTTGTTCTTCGGCGTAGCCAAAGCAATGGAATTGCCAGCTCCAAGGTCGGTACCCATCGATCTTGGCTTCTTAGGAGTGACAAACATGTTTTTGGCAAAGTTCAAGGAAAGCCTCGGTGCATTATCTTCGGGCGCCTCAAAGGGGCTAGTAGATGGGACACCATCTTCTTCCATCATCCGGTGCTTTTGTAAGGGGCGGATCGGCGTGCTTGCAACTTCGAATTGCGTTTTTGGATTTGCGACTTCGGGTAAGTCATCTTGTGGCGCAGCATCACTCTCATCTTCGGGCAGAGGTGGAAGGCTTGGCTGGGGTTTTGCTGTTCTTCTGCGCTTCGGGGTTGCCATAACCTGGACATTTGCCAACGGATTCCCGGGAACTTTTCTTGGCCCTTTGGAGAGTCAGCGAAGGGAATATCTCTTAGAGGTCAAAGGCATTATACTTCTATTGGAGCCAGTTGTAAGTCGCTTTCTAGCATCCTCAACAATATCAGCTGCAACTGCAATTCGGTTTGGCTTTTTCAAGGCATTAATTGCATCCTTTAATTCTTCATCCACTTTCTTCTTTTGTACCGCTTTCGAGCTGATCTGTACTTGTCTCTTGACAAAGCTCTTGGAATTCAAAGTTCCTCCACGCATGTTGGTTTTTGACACAGATGCTGCATCAGCTGCGACGAGGGCAGCCAAAGTATCCACACTTGCCTCTCGGGTAGCATTAGGGGCAGCCGGAGCAGTAATAGAGCGAGCAAATCCTGGGGTTTTCCTCATAAGTTTTCGTTTATCTTTATTCGAGTTGGACGCATCTTTATTGCTGTGAGCAGTTGACGAGGCTGATCGACCCCCGCATTTTTTGTTGATTGACTTGCACTCCTCTGGGAGTTTAGAGGCATAACTTTCAACCGTTAGCTTGTCATCCCCATTGTGGAATATATGATGCTCATACAATGCAAGCACAACCTCGACACAAAAATGCCTGAGGTGGTCATGTTCTTTATCCATAATGAGTTTTTGCTGCGTTGATTCTTCTTCGGGCCCTTCGGATACTGAACCAACAGACCTCCAGATACACAGGCGGTCAACCAGCAAGTCGAGTAGTAGAGGATAATTAGGCGCATCCGTCTTAGTGTTTTTTTTACCGTTGCGTTTCGTGGATTTCTTGTTTTTTTTAGACGTCATTTCTTTGCTTCCATCCCCATCTGTTGGTGTAACTTGGCCTAGTTGCAAAGACATTATCTCGAGCAAAAGAATAATTTGCAACTCAGTTCTACGATGTGGTCAGCAGGCAAAAAAAGAATGATTGGACATGTGCGCGCATGCATACTCCCGAATTTTGAGCTCTTCAACTCTCCTCTTCAACCATTGGTCGCTAGCCCGCACTAATCTATCCTGAAACGAGGCACTTCTCCACAGTTGCACATACTCTTCCTCGCCGGCACGCAGCACTTCATTTTCTTGAACCTTCTCCTCCAGAGCCATTCGGGGGACTATACTACGGAACTTGAGGTCCATTTTGTCGAAAGGAAGAAGCATACTCTGTAAGAAAATGATTAATTCTCCGCTAGGTACCGTAGAAAGTTCCGAAGAGCCGCCACGCATAGCAACTCGAGCGCGAGACAGAGTTGATTTCGCAAAGTACGCGAGTGACGTCTTCCGGGTACCATTAATCAGTATATGAAGACCCCAAGCCCAGACTGATTCCTTACTTTTGCAATATAAAGAGTTTTGAAATACTGTTTCCTCGTATTTTCAAGAATATCAGACAGCGTCGGTGACGCAGACTCTTTTGTCAACGCCTCAATAGTCGGCGAGGGAGGGGGCAGTGCCCTGGTTGGAGCTTGTCTGTCGAATAAAATTTTCATCAGCATTCACTATACACGGCAAATGATAACAGAGACCAACAGCGATGCCTGGCTACTCCGAAGAGCTTCGGAATCAGGGGAACCCATGGTCAAAGTGCCAACAGGATCCGGTGACGATAGCAAGTCTTTCACTGTGTAATCGCTAATCCTCAAGTGAGACCACCATTCACCGCCCAATCGCCCGTCTCCAACTCCATCAAACTCCAAATTCGGAGGCACATGTGGGGCCTTTCTCGCCAATGCCACAGTTTTCCTCACATCCCTCATTTTCAATTGTGTTGACAGTTTAAAAATAGCGTATACCCCATCCTGAACCTTCTCCACGGCAGCCAACTGCCTCTCTCCGTCAACCTTTGCTACCAGTATCTTCCCCGGAACCTCTAGCACCGGCAGATTATTCGCAAAGGAGAAAAGACGTGAGGGTGTTCCGGCAAGCCATTGCAATGGTATGAAAGAGCGGGACAGAGCAACGGCTGGAGTGAGCTTCAGAGAGGAATCAAATACAGATGAAGAGTATGGCTATGGTATGAGACGAACTGTCAGAACTCAGAGAATACCAAAGGGTACAGCATATGGGGAACGTGCGCACCCCTATAACGAAAGAATCCCCAAGAACCACTTTCTCACCCTCGCGCTTCCTCTTGCGAGAAGAGGAGGAGGGAGCAGGTGCTGGGCCAGAAGACGGTATGACATCAAGCGTGGAAGGCTCCATGTGTACTTGTAGTTTGCGGAGTCTTCGGAGTCAAGAAATCAGAGGTGTAGCGCATTATTCTTACACAAGGAGGCTGGTGGGGTCGCGCGTGGTGTCGCGTTTCCGTCTTGAGGTTTGTTACGCTGAGCCCTAACCCTGGATTCCTAGGGGGCCCCTTCTACGGCGGGTCAGATGTAGGATAGGGGCAAAAAAACTTTTTGCTGGTATGATATGCAACTAGTAGGCTCGGTTACAGCACGGTGGGCGATTCTCACCACCAAGAACTTGAACTTGAAAGCTCGGTTATAGCACAGTCGGCAATTCTGACTACAAAACAACTTGAAGGAAAAGGTATAGGAGTACTATGGGTACTGTACGTACAGTGTAGGGGAATTTTTATTGTTTTTAGAGTACAGAAATATCACATGCATTACAAGCTATGGTGTAGATTTATAATACTGGGATCAGAATATAGTCTAAGTCCTCCCATAGTCTAGTTAGTTAGTTTAGTCGGGGGGGCAAAAATATGCTTACATTTTAGTGGTAGGTAGCAACCACTGACATGTGAACGTATTTTTGCCCCCCCACTGTAAGCTGACTCGTTTCCTATAATATTACTTTAAGGTTGTGGGTTCGAATCCCCTCAGATTCAGATTTTCAGCACACCAGGAAGTGGGGTCCACTAAGTAGTTGAGCAGCTAAGCTGCTTCAAGCTACTAGTAATCTTCTCACTTTGGTCCCTAAACTGTTTGAATATTGCAGTTTTTATGTGACTTTCCAATATTCTCCTAGTGCTTGTGGGGGACTCCTTTTGCTCTATATTACTAAGAAAGATTACTAATAAATTTGTTAATATTCTCTTCTTAAGAGAATTAGATCTCACTTAACAACTAAATCCTCTTTTAATCTTCAAACAATATTTCTTATCTACCTCAACTCTACCTCACTTAATGATTAAATTACAACTCTTTAAAAATATCTCTTCCTCCATCTATCTCTGAGTTCTTCTCTCTTCAGTTCCAAATTGATACAACTGATTAACAACTTGATTACCTTATTCAATCAGGTACTTTTCAGGACTGTCAATTTTCTTATATACTTAGACATAGTATTAAAAAATACCTATCTCATTGGCATCAATCTTAGAAAAACCTTGAAACCTTTACAAGTTACATTGTTACAAATAGTAACTAAGTAAGGCAGATTTCATATGCCTCAGGATTTTGAGCTATAGGTATGTTGGATTTTATATCTAACTCTAATAAGAGTTAGGAAGATTTTATATAACAAGTAATAGTAAGTTATAGGTTATTATGTTTACCTGCTCATAACTTACAATTGTGGGTTATATAATACTATGACTTTCATATATGACTCAGATTAGAAGTCATGGATTTCACTCAGGTGATACAAGTTACTCAACTGACTTAGTTATTATGTTTTGATTGGTTGTAAGAAGGTTGTATAGCAACTCATAGAAGTCTGCTGAGGAATCTTACATGACTCACAGTTGTAAGTTATAAGGTCCACATGATGCAAAGTATGAGTTATACTGAGTAAAGAGTAACTATATAAAAAATCACTAGGACCTAAGAAAATGAGCTCTTTATATATTCTAAGTTATTTTCTATATATATTTTATAATAAAATACTATTATACTCTTTACTACAACTACTTCAAAAAACCTAAGACCCATCTCTTCTTCTATATTCAAGTAAAATAAGTCTCTTATAAACTTAATAGTCTCAAGAGATAGATGTGATAAGATAGGAACTAAGGATTTAACTATCAATATCATATAAGCCTGGGTATAAGACCTAAGAACTATTATTTTATTAAGAAGCCAGGATTATTACTGGTCGTACTCTCTGGCAGGTAGGATTCCCATCACATATTAGCTATATTAATCTTAAAGAACTAAAAAATAATTATATACACTACTTGTTTACCAAAACTATCATCTATTTAGCTATGGCTTGATTTCCTTCTATTCAGATAGCTATCCTCATATACTTAAAGATCATAATAGAACAATTCTTACTTACTAATTTCCTATTCCTTCTGAGTATATTACAATACTTAAAAATGTATAGCCTATTTTATCTTAGCCTTTAATTCTACTAAACCCTTGTGAGAACTTTCTCTATTGCTACTATACCAAATAGGCTGATTATAGTAAAACAATTATGCAAAGTACTAAGTATAAACATAATCTCCTCTCCTTATAATAATAACTTGCTACCAATAAGCCTCTTTTCACTTTCCTTTCCAATATACTTTGAATACTAGATTCTAATATATATATATATCAAGTTTACTTGAGTTGACTACTATCTATCTATATAGTTTCAATAAATGGCTGGAGCTTAGTATGGTACTGCAATTAACAAAAATATGTAACTAAATACTACATGACTAAGTATACATATTTATTAGCAGAACTACAATTATATTATATATAATATAGTGGTTCTTTAGAGTACATTTACTAGTAGAGGTATTATTCTTTGACCGTTAAAAGTTATTTAAAAGCTAAAGGCTGAAGAGTATTTATTCTTTATAGGTGGAATCATAGCACATCAAATTTCTTCCATTGCTATAAGTATTAGAAATTCCTTAGATTTGTTTACTTACAAGAGTACATTTGATTAAAAAAAGAGAGAAATTAGGACCTATAGTATTGTATATATGTATTAGTTGAAGTGTATATATATGTAAAATGCAGTTATATATTGGCAATTTTATTTTTTTAATTTGTATTTGTACTACTTATCTATTTTCATTAGTTTCAACTTATTTATCAAAACTTATATAAAGAGTTTTTCTATTTCTTATTTATGATATTCTATTCTATATTTCTAGTGTATAAAATATTTGTGGTCTTCTCTATTATTCATTTCTTCTTCTCATATTATCAGAATATTTTTTTTCTGCAATATTTTATCCATATCTTTCCGTTTTTCATTTCTTATAATCCTATTTCTTCAGGTCTTTTCTTTTAATTCTTTTCTCAATTATGCCTTATATATATAATTAGGAGTAGATGAAGGAAAAGCTATATAATATACACTTGATACAAAATCTGTAGCTGAAGAAAATATTAATGATTATGAAAAATAAATATTCTTTTAATTTGAGGTAAGCATTTTAAATTATATATTGAATCTTATGATATGGTTCTGAAAGACTAAACTCTAAACCAGTTTTTATATAAAAAAAGTGACCATCTTGGCTGTGATGTTTTGTGTAACACCTGAAGAAAAAAAAAAAGAGAAATTACCCTCTCTTAATGGGATTTCAAGAGTCCTTAGAGTTTGGGTATAACCTTTATAATGTTATAAATCAATATGACACGCTATATGGTAATTTCATATCAGATTTGACTTTACCAACCAGTATTATATTATACAACTGATTAATAAAAAGAGGAAGTAAGAAATATAAGTAATTTAAATTACATACAAATTCAATTACTGTATATTAAGTTCAGACTCTGCAATACTACGGTGAGAAGAAGATCTGGTATAGACATACTTCTTAAAATCTTCAGATCTATAAATCATATTGCTCTGATATACATCTATCATATGTAATGTTCTCTGATAATACTTCCAAATTAAAGTATTTAGAACTTTAGCTAAGACTTCTAGAACTGTATGTACTAAGGCAGAAAAAGTGTATTTACAATTTGCCCTAGTATAGAGTTTCACCCAACCCTAAAAGTACTCGATAAAGTTCAACTTGTAGTAAAATACAGGGTAAAATATTACCAGGTGGCCAGCTGCTTCCAAGGTTTGCTGCAGTTCACCTTTTTAAGCTTGAAAGTCAAGTTGTAAAGAAAGAAGTGCTTGTGCGCAACAGTTTGTATTTGTTGCATACCTGTAAGCTGGGTTAGCCTTCCGCTGTCCTGGCTTATTACCTGGAATCATATATTGTATGAGAAATTTCCGTCCAGCTGGCCATAGGCCACATTCTTGGAGAACAATTTGGAGGCCGTTTAACTAACTGTCAGGTAGCATCATCGATTGCTGGCAAATAGTATTCAGATCGTCGGGTTTTTGAAAATAGCCATCTCATATATGTACTATATTCTTTCCTCCTAGTATAAGGTTCATGTTTCCTACTTGAAGGGTATCTGCAGCATACTCTTGATGGATTTTTGCATTATCAAATGCAAACAATTCCTAATATCCAGGAAATGCTAACTGGAATACAGGAATTACCTTTTCTTTCAGTTGTTTTAATAACAACTTACTTGTCCACCATATATTGCCTCCATATTTGAGAATTTCACACACATCACCACCATCCAACCATCCAATTGGTGTCAGAAAGTCTGATACGTAAAGGCCTTAGCCTCGTTCCTTCTTTCTAATTGACATCTTGTCTTCATGGATCTAAATCTTATGGCATCTATCATTAGAGTTGAAGGTACACTCATCATGGGTAAAAAATACCAGGGGTTTAACTCCAAGCTCCAAATACTTTTCAATGGGATGTAGGCTTTCATTCCATTCTAGCATTCATGGTTGTAGAGTATGCATATATGGAAGAAAGATGTTATTACAATATACCTTGACATCATCTCTCTTATGACCATTCTTATAGATTCCTTTTTTAACTTCTTGCCAATTCCAGCCTAGTTTCAATAACCAGGCTCGTGCAGAATGGCTAGCCACTGGTAGTGCTCGCTTGATTCTTCGATCAATTCTATCAATAGATAATGCTGGAAGCACAGTATTGGCTTGTGATATTTTAGGTTGATATGTTTCTTGCTAATACTTTGTAATAGCTTGAACTAGGCCAGCGGAATTCATTCCTCTTAAGTCATACAGTTAGAAGATACAGTTTATAAAATAAGTGTTTAAATCAATAAAAATACCTTTACTTACTAGGAGCATGTATTCCTGTATTGCTAATGTAGTTCCTTTATCAGTAAGCCAACTGGTTACTTTTGCATGCTTTCCCTGCTTTGGAACCGAAAGTTTTCCTGATTAAATATAAACTACTTCCTGCCTCAAGATTGTATTTATTACCTACATACCCCATCCACCAGACTTTACTACCAATAGTGCAAGTTCTTTCCTTAATCTTTTACTTGTAATTGGTGCTGTTAGATCTCTTTGAAGCTCTGCATTCTTTCAACTCTTCTCTTCCTTTCATTGAAGCTTCAAAAAGACATGAAGTTGTATATTCCAATCTAACTGAAGTCCTATACAACATACATGTTTTCCGCGACTATTAGGGGGTAGGTAACTCTAAAGTCAAGTGAGTATACACTAGGCCCTGTAATCTTCTGTCTCGGAGATAGTCAAGAAGGCTCGTAAAGATAGAAGTAAAGTAGAACGAATATATTGATAAGATCTCTTCTCCGGTTGCTAATGGTAGACTTAAAAGCTAGGGATTTTTTTTTTTTTTTGTTTAACTGATATATTCTTTGTTAAGGTACAAGAACCTGCATGGAGCGCTAGCTATGGCAAAAACAAAACCTTAATGTCAAAAACAACAAACGGTAACGAAATATCTCTCCGCTAGCAATCCCCGCCTGTGAGTAATGCAACCTACTGCACCCGCTAGGGCGACTAATCACAAAAGGAAAGACAAGCCTCCTCCCGCATAGAGAAAACATAAAGCATGAAAAGTCAACTAAAGTCAGGAAAGATAACAGAAAGAACCACGCCTTCAATCTGAAACAAGGTTGGTGCCGGGCAACGCCCTTCCCCCGCCCAAAGCAGGGGGAAAGTTGGTTCTGGTATCCGAGGTGTATCGCGCCAGGCCCCATAAGAGGTTCTTATCAGCCGATAGGGGAGTCTCGCAGGCCAAAGAATCAACTCCCGGGATATGGAGCAGTCTTGTAGAGGCCTTAGAGGGACAGGAGAGGATGGTATGTTGCACAGTCTCTGGCCCAAGGCTGCAGGCAGAGCAAGTTGTGGGTTTGTCTGGCTTGTCCCAGGGGGTGTGGGCCGCTAGATAGCTCTTTCCAGCTCTCATTTGATGTATTCTTCCAGCCAGAAAGCGGTCTAGTCCCATAAAGGGATGCGGGGCCTCCGGCGGAGCATAGAGATAGTATAGAGGGGGGGCGCCTGTAGCGCCCAGTCCTGAAAAAGAAGGGACCGAGTAGCAGCCTTCAGGAGGGAGTACTTCTGGGAGGAGGAGAGATTGTTGTTCGTCCCGGGGACCAGGTGCCTGTTCAGGCCCGGAAGAGTTCCCTGGGCGGCGATCCGAGCAATGGAGTGAGCTATGCCATCAATAGGCAGATGGAACCTTACGGCAGGAGAGGGTCTGGGGGTCTTCCAGAGCAGGGGGTAGGTGTTCCCCTTCAGACCAGTAGACAGGGCCCGATTGGAGTCCGGGGCCCTTGTTACCGATGCGGAGGGAAAGGATGAGGGGAGCCTGGCCACGGCCGGGTATATCTAGGGTGGGGAGCAGGCCATCCTCAGGGCTGCCATTCGGCGCTTATGGGGAAGAAGGACTACCAGAGGGGGGATGCTGGCCTCGCAGGGGAGGATCGAGGTAGGGGTAGAGTGGAAGCAGTTGGTCACCCATCGGATGACCCGGTTTCAGAAGACCTCTATCTTGTGGAGTGCAGAAGCATTGGGTACCAGAAGGTCGGCCACGTAGGAGAGGATAGGGAGGATGAGTCCCACGGCGAGCCTCCGATTGAGGTAAGAAGGCAGGCCTTTACCAGGGGGAAAGAGTTGTCTTACGATAGCGAAAGCCCCCTGGGCAAGCGCCAAACGTTTTACGAAGTCAGGAGAGGTTTCCAGGCTAGGGGTAAACCAGGGGCCGGGCCAGCAAACCAGCCCAGCGGGGTGGAAGAGAGTGCCGTCTAGGGTGACTGGGGTGTAGTAACGAGCCCTATGGTCCCTTGAGGTTCTCCAGTGGGACAGTTCGGTCTTGGGTACCGAGAAGGATATGCCTATGGCACCAGCCCTTCTTTTCAATGCCAGAAGGTAATGCTGCAGGCGCTGCACATTGTGTCTGTAAGAGGGAGAAGCCACCGTAACAGTAAAATCATCAACATAGGAAAACATAATCCCCTTGGCGATATTCAAATGAAGAGGAGACACATAGATGACAAAAAAAAGAGGAGAAATAGGAGACCCTTGTGGCGCACCCACCTGCACTGTAGAGAACACATTAGGAGATCCCTGAAAGAGAAGACGACAATGTCTGTTAGAAAGGAAAGACTGGACCCAGGCGCAGATGTATGGAGGCACCCCCCTGGACTTCATGAATGTAGTAAGTAGTGTTGAATTGATGTTGTCAAACCCCCCTTTAATGTCAAGGAAGAGTAACGAGGCATTGAGCCCAGGCCTGTGGAGGCACCGGATCTTGTGGGTGAGGGCAGCGTAGGCGTCGTAGATACTGAGACCGGGGAGCGAGCCGCATTGATTTGGGTTGATTAGACCGCGTGAGCGGGCAACTAGGGACAGGCGAGAGGCAACAATCCTCTCTAGGATTTTTGAAACTGTCTGGAGGAGCAGGATGATACGAAAGGAGGCGGGGGAGGAATAGTTTGGTTTTCCTGGCTTAGAGTGGACAACGCCATTGGCCTTTTTGAGGGAGGGAGGGTGGAAGCCGAAAGCTAGCAGGGGCGAGAGGAGGTTAACGAGAAGGGAGGGATTAGCTGCATGGACCTTTTTCCAGACCCCATAGGGGATCTTGTCCGGGCCTGGGGCTGACACGTTTGATGACTTAGACAGGGCCCTTTGCACCTCCTCAGGGGAGAGAGGGGGTGAGTCACAGAAGGGCCTGAGGATAGATGGGGTAGGAGCAGGAGTCTTGTGTGGGAAGAAGTGACTCAGGAGAGCTGAATTGATCTGTTCGGGGGAGGAAAGGCCAGGAAAGGAGTGGAAGCGGTCAGGGGCCCTTCCAGTGGCAAGCCTTCTGGGCGTCCAGACTGAGCGGGAGTCAACCTTGGACAGGAAGCTCTTCCAGTACTCGGCCTTTGCCTTCTTGATAGCCTTAAAGTAGAGGGAGCGGGCCTCGTGGGCCTCAGCACTGAGTGTAGATGAGGGGGAGGAGCAGGACCTTCTGGCAGCGGCATTGAAAGCACGGCGCAGCGACGTCAATAGGGGGGACCACCAAGGCTTAGACCTAAGTGAAGGGCGTTTTAGTGGGGCAGGGGCCAGGAGTAGGGCTGAAAGGGCACCGAGGTGTCGATCGAACCACGAGCGGAGGGCGGAAGCTGTAGGGAGGGAGGGCGGAGGTGCAATGTCGACTCTTTACAGGGTCTCAAGTACCGGTAGCCAGTCTACCTTGTCCCAGTCCAGGCTCGGAGGGGCCTTGTACATCAAGGGCGAGGAAAGTTTAATAAGGATGGGGACGTGGTCGGAGCCGGTAGAGGGGAGATCAGCCGACCAGGGATCATGGAAAGGAGCCATAAACTGATTGGCAAAAGCCAGGTCAAGTACACCCAGCCTGGTGGCCAAGTCGAAAGGGAACCTGGTGTGGATGCCAGGGGTATTGAGCAGGTTGTAGCCAGCCTCAGAGGCGGCCTCGAAGTAGGGGGAGGACACCAGCAGATCCTGGTCTGAAAACTGGCGCAAATGGTCAGAAAGGGGGTGGTGCAGGTTGAAGTCACCAAGGGTGAGGGAGGGAAAATCACGAAGGGGGAAAGCATCTGCCGGCGACATGGTTCGACGCTGAGAGGACACAAAATTAATGGAATACAAATTGTAAATCTGAAAAACATGGAGAGAAGGGGAAAACAGGCCCTTAGGCGAGTGTATATCCAGTACCATAAGGTCAGGCTGATCAAAAAAACAGGGAAGAACAGGGTAGGCTCTGAGGAGCTCCTGATAAACAATGAAGGCTACCTTAGGCTTTCGGCCTGAGGTGACAGGGGGGGAGAAGCACTTATACATGGAGAAGGATGGTAGTTTCCCTTTCCAGACTGGGGGGTCCTGGAGGGCCACTACCTGAGGGGGAGATGGCAGCGCAGCGAGGCTGTTAAACAATGAAAGAAAAACATTCCAGCTCCCTAAGCAGTTATGTTGAACAATGGAAAGAAAAGGCAGGAAAGAAGGGGATGGCGGCAATCGGTCCACCAAATTTGAATCCATGGGTTGTGCTATCACTTATGAAAGGAAGATGAAGGGAACAGAGACGGGCTACTGGATTCCCCTAGGGGGGCGAAGAAGGCAGCAGACTGTGAGGCGGGTGCCAGGGCATAGGGAATTGGGGCCACAACGGGTCAGGGGGTGGCCAAGGAGTCGTTTCCGGGGAGGAGGGGAGTGGGCATGCGGACATTGCCCGGTGGGGCATCGTCTTGGTCCATGGTGTCATCCTCCCCTTCATCTTCTGCCTGAGACCCTGAGGACTGTTGCGTCGGCTGGGAAGGACGGGAGGGACAGGATCTGTCAGTAGCGCGGTGGTCACCGGAGCAGTTAGCGCACTTGAGAGGGGAGGCTGGACAGCAGCCGAGAACGGGTTTGAGGAAGCCTAACTTGGGGTATGTGGGATTGGGACAATGGTGGTTGGCTCTCGTATGGTTTGATGCACAGATGGGGTGGACAGGAATGGTGGCAGAGCAAGCTGGGGCCGGATGACCAAACTTCCAGAAGTGCCTACATTGCATGAATTTGTTCTTGGAGACCGCATTCTGGATGTTGCGGAGCTTAGAGTACTGGAGGATCTTGGACCCAATATGGGCCACATCGGAGGGGGCGACGATAATGACCACTGAGGTGGTGGCCTTGCGAAGGAGGGGGTCGGGTTGGAGATAGCGGGCGCCAAAGATGTTGACATCCTTGGCATTCTTAATGGACTCAGGAAGTGCGGGAAAGAGGTCGGTTTGGTCCTGTGGGAGGAAGGCAACTGGAAGGCCGTGGATGACCAGCTGGACCTCGTTGGGCGCGGGACGGAAGGGACGGTCGGGATTGTTCCCAACGGAGAAGCACTGGGTGATTTTGTTGGCAAGTGCCTCATAGTAGGGAGAGTAGCTGGTTGCGGGGGTGAGGAGATCGGTAGCCAAAAGGGTGATAACGCCACATGCATTGACAGTGGCTGAAAAGGAAACGGGGAAGGGACAGTTTGCCTTCCGAAGAACGGAGGCAACAATGTCAGGGGCGGTTGCCGCCAGGCGTGTTGCATCGGGGTGAGGGAACGGAGCGGCTCGAGGCGCGAAGAATCGACATTCGGCAGCAGGAAAGGGGGTAGCCTCCCAGACCCGGGAGGGGGCACCACCCGACCCCGCAACTTGGGCTGCAGTGGTTGCTTTCTTCTTGCCCTTGGCGTTGGTCTGTTGTACCTGGCCCCTGGGAGGGGCTGCAGCACTGGCGTAGGAGGAGGAGGGTGAGACTAGTGTGAGGAAAGAGGGCGCGGGGCGTGGGCAGAAAGTAGATTCTTTTGGGAATTCACCCTGCGCGAACTGAAAGGCTGCAAAGGAGCGGGGATGTCTGGCTGTGAAGGTGCGTGGGTTACCATACCACACACCATCAACTTGCACTGGGGAGTCGATGTCCTCAACTGGGATGTCTAGGATAAAGACGGGAGGAGGGCAGTCCTTGGCTCCCGGGGGAGCAG
>LN891227.1:0-26235 GCA_900010015.1 Tuber aestivum
CGAAATATCTCTCCGCCAACAATCCCCGCCTGTGAGTAATACAACCCACTGCACCCGCCAGGGCGACTAATCGCAAACAGAAAGACAAGCCTCCTCCCACTCCAAGGAAACAGAAAGCATGGAAAGTGAAGTAAAAATTAGGAAAGCGATCCGAGAAAACCACTTCTTCAATCTAAAATGAAGTTGACACTGGGTAACAGCCATGCCCCGCCCATTGCCTGGGGAAAATTGCTTCTGGTATTGGAAATGTATCACGCCAGCCCCCATATGAGGTCCTTGTCAGCCCACAGGGGAGCCTCACAGGCCAAATTGTCTACTCCTGGGATATGGAGTAGCCCTGACAGGGTCTTAGAAAAACAGGAGAGGATAGCGTGCTGCATAGTCTCTGGCTCAAGGCCACACGCAGGGCAGGTGGTAGGCTGGTATGGCTCGTTCCAGGGGGTGTGTGCTGCTAGATAGCTCTTTCTAGCTCTCATTTGATGTATTCTTCCTGCCAGGAAGCGGTCCAGTCCCATGAAGGGGTGTGGTGACTCTGGTGGAGGATAGGAGTAGTATAGGGGCGAGGGGGCCTGCAGCACCGAGGCCTGGAGAAGGAGGGACCGGGTGGTAGAATTTAGGAGACAGTACTTTCGTGAGGAGGCGAGAGTGTTGACTGCTCCGGGGACCAAGTGCCTGTTGAGGCCTGGGAGGGCCCCTCTGACGGCAACCCGAGGTAGGGGATAAGCTATGCCATCGATGGGGAGTTGGGATCGTATAGGGGGAGAGGGCCTGAGGGTCTTCCAGAGGAGTGGGTAGGCGTTACCCTACAGCCTGACGGATAGGACCCGGTTGGAGTCTGGGGCCTTTTTTGCCAATGCTGAAGGCAAGGACAGCAGGAGCCTGGCTGAAGCCGGGTTCAGTTTGGGCGGCAAGCAGGCCATCCTCAGGGCCGCCATGTGACCTTTGTGGGGGAGGAGGACTACCAGTAGAGGGATGCTGGCCTCACAGGGGAGGATTGAGGCTGGGGTAGCGTAGAAGCAGTTGGCCACCCAGCGGAGGACGTGGTTTCAGAAAACCTCCATTTTGTGGAGTGCAGAAGCGTTGGGTACCAGAAGGTCAACCCTGTAGGAGAGGATGGGAAGGATGAGTCCCACAGTGAGCCACCTGTTCAGATAGGGAGGCAAGCCCTTGCCAGGAGGAGGGAGATGTCTCATAATAGCAAAAGCCCCTTGGGCTAGTGCCAGCTGTTTTGCGAATTGGGAAGAGGTTTCCAGGCTAGGAGTAAACCAATAGCCAAGCTAGTGAACCAGCCCAGTGTGGTAGAAGAGAGTGCTGTCTAAGGTAACCAGGGTATAGCAGTGAGTCCCGTGATCCCTTGAGGTCCTCCAATAGGAGAGCTCAGTCTTAGGCACAGAGAAGAATATCCCTATAGCACCTACCATTCTCTTTAAGGGCAAACAGTAATGCTGCAAGCACTGCACATTGCGCCTGTAGGAGGAGGAAGCCACTGTGATAGTGAACTCATCAACATAGGAAAACATAATCTCCTTGGGAATATCCAAATGAAGAGGAGACACATAAATGACAAACAAAAGGGGAGAAATAGGAGACCCCAGTGGCGTGCTCAACTGAACTGGAGAGAACACATTAGGAGACCCTTAAGAGATGATGACAATGCCAGTTAGAAAGAAAAGACTGAACCCAGGAGCAAATGTATGAAGGCACCCCCCTGGACTTCATGAAAGCAGTAAGTAGCAACGAACTGCAGTTGTTGAATCCTCACTTGATGGCAAGGAAGTGGGACGAGGCTTTGAGCCCAGGCCTCTGAAGGCAGTGGATCTCGTGAGTGAGGGTGGCATAGCTGTCGTAGGTGCTAAGGACTGAGAGTGAGCTGTACTGGTTTGAATTGACGAGGCTGCAAGAGCGGGTAACCAAGGATAGACGGGAGGCAAGAACTCTTTCTAGAATTTGAGAAAAGGTTTGGAGGAGGATGATAATATGGAAAGAAGCAGGAGAGGAGTCCTCTGGTTTGCCCGGCTGAGAGAGAACAATACCATTGGCCTTTTTGAGGGAGGATGGATCTAAGGCGAAGGACAGTAGGGGTGAGAGGAGGTTGACAACGAGAAATAGATTGGCCAGGTAGACCTTCTCCCAAACTGCATAGGGAATCTGGTCGGGACCTAGGGCCAACGAGTTTGATGACTTGGACAGGGCCCTGTGGACCTCCTCGGGCAGAAGAGGGGGTGAGTCACGAAAAGGCATGAGAATAGATGGGGTGGGAGAAGAAGTCTTGGTGGGAAAGAAGTAGCTCAGGAGAGCTGAGTTGATCTGTACAGGAGATGGAGGCCGGGGAAAGAGGGGAAATGGTCGGGAGCCCTTCCAGTGGCCACCTTTTGGCCGTCCAGCTAGAGAGAGAGTCAACCTTGCCCAGAAAACTCTTTTAGTGCTCTACCTTTGCTTTATTGATGGCCTTAAAGTAGAGGAAGCAGGCCTTACGGCCCTCGGTATTAAGCGTGGGTGAGAAGAAGGACCAGGACCTTCTGGCAGCCGCATTGAAGGAATGGTGCAGCGAGGACAGGAGGGGCGACCACCAGGGCTTGGACCTGAGGAAGAGACATTTTAGCGTGGCCAGAGCCAGGAGTAGGGCTGAAAGGGCGCCAAGGTGATGATCAAACCAGGAGCTGAGGGTGGAAGATGTAGGGAGGGGAGCTGGTGGGGGGATATTGACCCCTTGCAGGGCCTGAAGCACTGGAGACCAGTCCACCGTATTCTAATCTGGGCTCGGAGGGCCCTTGTGCATTAGAGGGGAATAAAGTTTAATAAGGATAGGGACGTGGTCAGAGTCAGTGGATAGGAGATCAGCCGACCAGGAGTGGTGGAAGGAAGCAAGAAGCTTATTAGAAAAGCCCAGGTCAAGAACACCAGGCCTAGTTGCCAAATCAAAGCGGAATCTGATATGGATGCCAGGGGTGTTGAGCAGGCGGTAGCCGGCCTTGGAGGCCCCTCCATAGTAGAGGGAAGTCACCAGGAGATCCTTGTCTGAAACTGATATAACAGGTCAGACAGGTGGTGATGCAGGTTGAAATCCCCAAGGGTAAGGGTGAGAAAGTCATAGAGAGGGAAGGCATCTGCCAGGGACACTGTCCGACAGTGAGAAGACACAAAATTAATGGAATACAAATTGTAAATCCGAAACACATGGAGACAGGATGAAAACAAGCCCCTAGGGGAGTGGATGTCTAGAGCCATGAGGTCAGGCCGATCAAAAAAACAGGGAAGAACAGGGTAGACTCTGAGGAGCTCCTGATAAACAAAGAAGGCTACCTTAGGCTTGCAGCCTGAGGCGAGAGGAGGGGAAAAGCATTTATATATAGAGAAGGATGGTAGTTTCCCCCACCAGACTAGGGGGTCTTGGAGGCCCCCACCTGAGGAGGAGCGGGCTGCGCAACGAGGCTGTTAAACAGGGACAGAAAAACATTCCAGCTCTCTAAGCAGTTATGTTGAGCAAGGGAAAGAAAAGGCAGGAAAGAAGGGGATGGTAGCAATCGGTGGACCAAGTTAGGATCCATGGGTTGTACTATCACTTGTGGAAGGAAGTAGGAGGGAACAGGGACGCACTGCTGGATTCCCCGAGAGAGGCGAGGAAGCTTGCAGCCTGGAAGGAGGGCCCAGGAGCTTGGAGCACCAGAACAATGACGGGTCTGGGGGTGGCCAATGGGTCGGCATCTGGGAGAGGGGGAGAGGGCATGTGGGCATTGCCTGGTGGGACATCATCTTGGTCCATAGTATCATCCCCCCACTCATCCTCTGCTTCAGGCCCTAAAGCCACTTGGAGTGGTTGGGAAGGGCGAGATGGAAAGGACCTGGCGGTGGCCGGGAGACCGCCGGAGCAGTTTGCATACTTGGGGGGGGAGACCGGGCAACAGGCAATGATGGGTATGAGGAAGCCCAGTTTAGAGCACATTGGGTTGGGGTAGTGGTCATTGGCCCTCATGTGGTTTGACGTACAGATTGGGCAGACAGGCATGGTGGCAGTGCATGCTGGGACTGGGTAACCGAACTTCCAGCATTGTCTGCATTGCATGAATTTGGTCTTGGAGACCGTGTTTTGAACATTGTGGACCTTGGAGTAGAGTATGATTTTGAACCCGATTAGGGGCCACATCAGAGGGGGCAACAATAATGACCCCTGAGGTGGCAGCCTTGCGTAGGAGGTAGTTGGGCTGGAGATAGCATGCACCAAAGATCTCAATATCCTTGGCATTCTTGATAGATTCTGTGAGCGTGGGGAACAGCTTGGTCTGGTCCTGAGGGAGGAAGGCAACTGGGAGGCCGTGAATGACCAGCTGTACCTCATTGGGCGCAGGACAGAAAGGGTGGTAGGGGTTGTCACCAACTGGGAAGGACTGGTTGATTTTGTTGGCGAGTGCCTTGTAGTAGGGGGAGTAGCTGCTGGCTAGCTTGAGGGGATCGGTAGCAAGGAGGGTAATTGCACAACATGGGTTAACAGTGGCTGAGAAGGAGACCTGGAAGAGAAAGTTTGCCTCTCGAAGAATGGAGGCTACAATGTTGGGGGCGGTGGCTGCCTGGCGTGTTGCATCACAGTGGGGGGCCAGAGTGGTTGGAGGCGCGAAGATGTGGCATTTGGCAGCTGGAAGGAGGGCAGCCTCCCGCACTTGGGTGGGGGCACCACCCGATACCATGACTTGGGCTACGGTAGTCATCTCCTTCTTACCCTTGGTACTATCCTGTTGTGCTGGGCCTTTGGGAGGGGCTGCAGCACTGGCATAGGAGGCGGAGGGGTGAACAAGCATGAGGAAGGAGGGGGTAGGACCTGGATGCAGGGTGAATTCTTCTGGGAAGTCACCCTGGGCAAACTCGAAAGCTGCAAAGAACCGGCGGTATCTTGTGGCAAAGGTGCGTAGATTGCCATACCACATGTCATCTACCTGCATGGGGGAGTCAATGTCGTCAACTGGGATGTCTAGGATGTGGCTGGGGGGGGGTGGTACTTTGCTCCAGAGGGAGCTGATGGAGGAGGTAGGGGCGGTGGACGTCTGGTCTGTTTTGGAGGAGGGGGACGAGGGCCCAGAGGGGCAACCGAGAGGTGGGCAGCTGACACCATAATTCTCAGGGAGAGGTTCTGGGCAGAGGCTTCTAGTGCCGGGAGGGAGGGAGGATCCTTGGGGGCAGTCGTAGAAGACTGCTCAAGGGCCTCTAGTGTTTGGATAAAGCTGCCTATCCCAGAGAGAGCAGTGCAGAGTAGTGGGAGGAGGATGGCTTTGCCTGCAGACAGTTCTTGAAGCTCAGAATTGGTTGGGAGAGGAATCGGAGGGGCTGCCTGCCCTATATGATAGAGAGTGCAGGCTAGCTCTTCTCTAACCAGAGAAAGATGAGCGGGAACAGAGGGGGTTGGTACCCTTTACTCGAAGGGCGAAGCATGGCTCGAGGCTCAAGAGCCAGACCTTGAAGGGCTCATACTGGACTCCTCCATGATAAAGGGGGCTGTGCGAGGTAGTAAGAGGGCTGGGTACTTAGACACTAATGCCTAAGTGAGGGTGGGAATTAGGTATGTGGATATGGTTGCCATGCAAAATCCTGGAGTGTTGCGGGGCAGAATATGGTAATGATTTCAAGTGACAGGAAAGTAGAGGGCACAGAGCATCGATGCTCAACTTAGGAGCAACCAAAGACTTCATAGATGAACAGGTCTGCTAGAAATACCAACTTGAGACCAAGAAGATAAAACGAGAAAGACAGATTTACCTTGCGGACAAAAGACCCAGCATCATGGGACCTATCACCCATACTACGCAAGTACCTATGAAAATCGGAGACCATAGGAAAGTGGCTACCTTCCAAGTGGCAAATCTACAACACCATGAAATTATCCTAGGGATCCCTTGATTAAGACAACACAATCCCACACTAAATTGGGAAGAAGGAAAAGTTACCTGTGATAGTGAAGAATGTACGACATGGTGTCTCAATAGTTTGCCAGTGGTATATGCGACTCAGGAAGAAGAAGCAATCAAGGAGAATTTAGACGCGAAGTTCAACTAAGTACAACCAAGACAGGATCAGAAGATCAAAGTTTAAAAATTAAGCTACGAGGCAAGATACCTACAAGAGGGTCCAAGAAGGCAGCAGGACACAACCTGCATGTCAACGAAGAAGTCAAGATACCAGCCAATGAGCAGGTAATTGTCCCAACTGGAATAGCCATAGACTTACCTCAAGGAACCTATGGGCGGGTAGCGCCACGCAGTGGTCTCGCAGTCAAACACAGACTCACTACCAATGCTGGAGTAATAGATACTGGCTATACAGGTCAATTAAAGATTGTCATGGTCAATCAGAATGACAAAGACTATAGGGTAGAAAGAGGCGAGAAAGTCATACAACTAATAATCAAAAACCTCAACGAACAAGAACTCTAAGAAGAGGAAAGCCTGGCCAAGACCACTAGAGGGACCAAAGGATTCGGTAGTAGGAACAAAGAAAGAACAATCTAAGAAGAGAGAGCAAGCGCCAAGATCAACTTAATATCAGCACAAGCTCTTGGAAAGTTCTACAGCAAGAGAGAAACAGTAGGAATCCTCAAATGGGATCTCCAGGACGTACGAATATGTAACGACCCTACGTTATAGAACTATGGTAACCTATGTCTATACCCATACATAAGACCAAGAGGTGCGATGGTAGACTAGGCGGGTATGCTGATGCATATCTGTGGGATATCTGATGGTCTGGATATCTCTAAGAACAGAAGGTACTTAAGGAATTGGTGTACCTAGGTAGTGGTAGTAACATGACAATGTCTGGTCTGGCCTAAGGATAGGTCAGAAGGCTGCATGAGTTTACCTTATCGAAGGAAGTCATGTTACCCTACCATGGAGACCAGTTTCGTGTCACTATGGACATACTTACCCGACCTTTGGGACACTATTACCCTACCTTCCGTCGGAAATGTTCTCGGAGGAATTTTGGGAAATGTTAGGATTGTTTGTTACGCAATAACAATCAATGAGCACTTGCTTGCACTTTGATCGGAAGGCTACAGGAGGAGCTATAGTGCTCCGAACAAGCTGTAACTTGGTAGAACTATTCCTAACAGGTACCTGCGGCTCCAGGGCTCGCCCCAGGCATCATGGGCCAAAATAGGTGGAGTTGAAGTCTTACAGGTTAAATGGAGTTTATGAAGACATGTCCATAACACTGTATACGTCGCTGCCGTCCGTCTGACCGGAAGCTGTTCGCAGGATATATAAGGGGGCCAAGGTGAGAAGGTCAAGTACTTTCTCCAAAACGAACGGAGTAAAACAGACCAAAACTGACGGCGTTAGCGTGAGCTATCCGGAAGGGTCCCCAGAGTAGTCCTGGGTAGTACCAGAGACATCTGAGAAGGTTTTCCACCAAGCAAGCCTACATGTGCCCCTTTGCTGTAGGCTCTTTGTGGATTGTTTGAGGACGCCAATAGCATGATACTTATCATGGTGAGTAGTGTGTCGGGGGTAAGGGACCATGGGTAGCGCCCACAGGTCCTGCTGCCGCCGCAGCTCTCTGCAGGAGCGTCGTAGACCATCTAAGTTCCCAATCAAAAAAAAGATAGAACTTAACCGGAAGACCGCTGATGTCTACGGGAGCTTGCATAGGTCATAGTACATGGAAAGAGAGTCATTTAGTTAGCTTTCCTAGGCGTCTGGACAGTTAGCTACTGACGAGACACCAATGTGCAGAGGTTTTCACTCTGGCAGATGTATTGGTAAATACCTCGCAGGAACTGATATGCATATAGGAGATTTCTACTAGAGTGCGCTGTCACCTTAGGCCCTTCGGAGGCATGGTAATGGAGCCGGGGCAACCCTTACAGAGAAGGGCATACTCGTCTTGGTCAGGGTAACCTGATGGGGGAGTTTTTGGTATAAGTCTGACTACATAAAGATTATACGAGAACTCTCCTACCCCAACACAATCAACATCCTCTCGAGAGACTTTAATTGAGATAAGCCTGAGCTTAACGATGTCAAGTTTTACCCTTTACTTTTATTCTTTACACTTTTGCAAGAGCTGTATTGTAGAGATTCAAAGTTTGGTGTGGTCACATCCTTAGGAACCACCTACCTGAGGGAGCCCCCATTACAATCCTGCATACAGCCTCTAGTCAGATGGATAGTCGTGACTTATGCAGTATTATGGACATGTCTTCATGGACTCCACTTGAGTAGAAAGCATGCAACTTCACCCATTTTAGCCCATGATACCTGGGGCCAACCCTGGGGCTACAGGTACCTGTTAAGACTATTTCTACTAAGTTATAGCATATTCACAGTACTATAGCTCCTTCCATAGTCTTCTGATCAGTGTGTAAGCAAGTGCCCATCAATCATCCTTGTATAACCAAGAATCCTAACATTTCCCAGAATTTCTCCAAGAATATTTCTGCGAGAAGGTCGGATAATCATGTCCTAAATGTAGAGTAAGTCTGTCCATAGTAACATGGAACTAGTCTCTGTAGTAGGGTAATAAGACTCTCCTAGATAGGGTAAACTTATCTGATCTTCCAACCTATCCTTAGGTCAGAGCCAACATTGTCACCTTACTACCCCGACTTAGCTATACTTATTCCTTCAACTATCTTCTATTCTGAGAGACACTCAGGCTATCAGGTATCTCTCGAGCATGTTCCTGCTAGTCCTTCTAGGCTACTATTTGATCTCTTGGTTGCCTGTATGGACATAGTAGATATAGGTTGCTATAGTTCCATAACTTTAAGTCATTACATACTGATAGGCTTCCAGTTGGCTCAATTTGGTACGATCACTTAACTGAGTCATGACCTATGTCCTTATAGGCACATCCTAATAACTCACTGAACTGCTGCCAATTTCGTCCCAATACTTCAAGTTTCTGTCTATATCGGTGGTACTTAATCTTATTTAGCTTATAGCTCTGCGGTTACTTACATGATTGACTCCATTTTACTTTTGCGACTTACTCTGAGTGTCTCTCTTATATATCCTGCAAACAGACTTTGGTCAGATAGGTAGTGATGACATAAAAGGTGTTGTGGAGCCTGCCTTATTTTTACTAATTTATGGTAATAGGACACAAAAGTCTAGTGATACCATTACAACATACAGGTTCAACAGCAAGAACAGAGGATGGTGTTGGCCCTGGACTTTCCAGAGGCTTGCAGGAGGCCACTGCACAGGAGAGGTCTGTATACCATATAGGTAACCATAGTATTAGGCAACCAGATGTTTTCTAATTGAAAGGTTTGTAGTACATTATCTGATATGTGAGAAATCATTATAATATATTGTCAGTATCTCAATTGATTTTATTCCTTAGCCTACATGATTTATACCTCTTACATCATTTAAATACCAACTCTGAAATCTTAGTAGTTAGTCAAGAAATAGGTAATGTAAAGTAACATAAAATACAAGTAATCTACAAACTATTTTTATACATACTAAGTAGACATGAAACATCTGAGTCAGCAAAGCTTTGTTCATATATTTAACTTTGAATACCCAGTAATTAAGAGGCAAATACCCATCTGAATCAAAATGAGCAAAGTTGTGTTCATTACCAGTATCAAATCGTGTACTATTATTAAATTCAAAACTTCAGTTGAGCCATTGAACATGTTGTATGCTGCAAGACCTATGTGCTACAAGATCTACTTGGGTGTAAGGGTATTTCCAATCTGGCAGTCCAAGTACCCTCCCTCCTAGCCCTATCCTTACCCCTTATTTACCTGGTTGTCAGCCAAATTGTAATTAAAATATTAACTACTATAATCAAAGTAGAGACACAATATATTACCCACAGACACCAAGATTGGAACCATGAAGTAGAAAGGTACATGTGAACAGTCTTTCAACAAAGTCCGATACCGAGAAACAACCCATAATAAATACGTTAAGGTCAGAACCCTTGCAGATGAGGTAAGAGGGAACTAGATAAAGATTAGAAAGTATTTGAATATTAACAGATAGAGATGTTAGAAGGTAAAACTGAAATTACCATATCTTAAAGGAATTTGATAAAAGCTAAGAATTGAAAAAAGATATACTAATAAATATAAGAAGCAGGTACGTCATCAGATTGGAAATGGTCAGGCCAGCCTCTAATATTTAACAATAAGGAAAAGCAATACTTAGATGCTTTTGTTACAAGGGATACTTAAATGCAATACTTGGGCTTCAATATGACCTGTATTGAAATGAACTATACATACCATCCCTGTACTGATAAAAGAGCCATATATTCAATTGGGTACCATTATTGTATTCCTTGTCAAAAGTTTACCACTAGGCCTAATAACACTGGCAAGTCCAACTGGATTGCATGGTACCAAGAGTACAGGCAGTTAAATTGGGTCTATAATAACTAGCTTAGAGTTTCTTTTTGAATGGATAAATCAACTTTTGTAATGGCGGGCTTTGAATGTCATTCTTAGCTTACTCATAAAACATTAGAGGAGTTATTTAAAGATTGCATTGACAATACTTACAAATCCAAATGTCAATTGAAGCTAATTAGGGGGGCATTTTGTGGAATCCCAAAGTCAAATCTCATATTTATTTCCAGGAAGGCTAAAATGAACTCTGCCTGCTATATTCTAACAGTTATGGAACTACATCTGGTTCTATTCTGGCACCAGTATTGTAAGCTTTATGATTGAACAGGAATTATAGAGAATAATACTTCTGAATACAGGGGTGCTGCCAGTGTGGATCGATACTGGCTGCTCAGTGGAATAGAACAGATATGATAGCCTACCAATCCCCTAACCTGCATCTCATTAAAGCTTTATGGTTGGAAATAGAGCTGGAATTAAAGAAAATTTATGGTCAGATCAGAGATATTCCAACTTTGGAAACAGCATTAAATACTGTTTGGCATAAGATTCCTCAAAAAGTGCTCTAGTATTTGATTCATAGTATACTATGTAAGTTGCAAGCAGTAATTAATACTGAAGGGCAACAGCAAAAATTATTTCTACATCAGAAGCATAGGCAGTATGTCCTGATGTAAGGTGGAAGGATTCTGTGTCCGGTGCATCCTTTGGGTCTGGTACTTGGATGCCAAGTCTGGTTGTGTCCTGTGCATCTGGTACATGGGCCCTAAGTCTGATTGCAACCTGTAAATCCTAGTGCTTATGCTAGAAAGAATCAGGTCCAGATTGCATCCTAAGCAAGCAAGACCACCCAGTTACCATCCTGAAATTCCAAGTAATAAACACGGCTGCCAGCCACTCCCCTTTACTATCCCCCTACTGGCTATCCTGCTACCAGCTCACCACCTACCAGCTCTCTAGCTACTGGCTCTCCCTCTACCGGCTCTCCCCCTACCGGCTCTCCCCCTACCAGCTCCCCTCCTACCTGCCCACCCCATACCAGCTCTCCCCCTACCTGCATCCTGCATACCACCTCTCCTTTTACTGGTTCCTCCTACTACCTCCCCTGCATTCCAGACTTTGGGTTTACTTTTCCTGCTTTGCCAAGTTAGTAAGGTTCTAGTTAAGTACTGAGTTTGATACGAGATTCCGTGGGCATCCTGTGACCACAGCAGCTGATAAATGATAGCCTGATTCTCCCCAATGCCAGCTTTCTAATGATACCCCATATGTCTACTTAGCGCCAATATTAGTATAGTTCCAGCCTGTTGTGAAAGTGGCCCTTACCCTGGCAGAGTTCTGACCTAGTTCTGGTTGAGTGCTGACTTTGATGCCAGATTCCTCAGGCATCCTTTGGGCGCAGCATCTCATACTCGGCAGCCTGATTTTACCCGATGCCAGCTCTCCAACAGTACCTTGGAAGTCTACCCAGTACCCATATTGGTAGAGCTACAGCCTGTCATGAAAGTGGTCTTAAGCCTGGCAGACTTGTAGGGAATCACTGACTTTGACACCAGATTTCTCTACCATCCTTTGACTGCAGAGTCTGATACTTGGCAGCCTGATTCTACTCTATGCCAGCTTTCTAACGGTATGCTAGATGTCTTCCCAGCACTGAAAGTGGTGCAGTTATCACCTATGAGGTAAGTGGTTTGAGCTGGATTTATGGCAAAGGGTTGGGGAGGGACAGTTTCTTTCTGTACCATGTATTATAGAACCGACTTGAATATGATAAGAAATACTCTTTATTTGAAAGGTTTCAGAATCTACATTTGTGACGTAGGCTATAAGGTCTAATTCTGGTCTTACATCCTGTAACTCGCAGTAGTGCTTGCTTGCATTCTGGCTGCATCCTGAGTTCTGGCATCAAGGCTCACTTGCATTGGAGCTGTGTCCTGAGTTCTGGCACCCAGACTTGCTAGCATTGGGGCTGCGTCTTGAGTTCTAGCACAGAGGACTGTTGTGTCCTGAGTCCTGCTGCCAAGGACCATTGTGTCCTGAGATTTGGGAGCTACCATCTTGTGTTCTGATTAACAGTTTGTGTCTCATATGTCCTGTGTGTCAGATGCACAGGATGCACAGGATGCAAGCTTTTATTTTTGCTGATGGGGGAGCTACTACTGCATATTAGATTGTAAATGGAATTGAAATCCAAAAAAAAAAAAGCGCCAGACTTGTGTCCGTCACTAGTTCTGATCACTGAATATCACTCATATTTCCGTATTGGTCATAGCTTGAAGGGAAAATACCCTGTCCGTTTTGGAAGTGCCCCCGATTTATGGCTACCCCCGGAGTACCGTACAGTACCGTACACAATCGGCGGGAACCATGGCACTGTTGCCGTAGTGGTTGGGAATCCAACTCCTCCGCTCCGAGCCCAGAGTGGCCTCTGCGTATCATATTCCCATGGCACACTTTCAGTCTTGGCACCCGCCAACCCCACCCCCATCACCCTTTCATTTATCAATCAATCGATCCACCCCCACCATCCCCCACCACCCTCGCCTCCAGGCCAGCTAACGCGCATTCCACGGAAAGCTGAAGGTAAAACCAAAATGGCCACAAGACCAACACTAAAAAGCCTACCACGTCTTCTACACTTACAACACCACCCTCGCGGTCACCGCCGGCGCCTCATCTCAACCGCAATCCGCGCCGCAACGACACCGTCACCATCAACGCTGACAAATCAAGACGCAATTCTCGAATGTTTGACCAAGCTAGTGAAATGGGAGTTTGCGAAGGAAAGTCTTGTGCTGCTAGCCGAGAGGGGGATGAATGCGGATTGGGGTGGAAAGGGTGTGATCAGGGTTGGTGGTGGGTATAATTGATATCTATCCTGTCTCCTAATATTCTGGAATTGGTGATGCTGGGTCGATCATGGCTGATGATGGGTATGTTATCTGAGTTATCAGTTCTGGGAAAAGGGGATGGGTTGGGGAGAGTTGCTGCTGTTCTACTTGATAATCCGTTTGCTCGTGAGGAGAGGAGTGAATGCAGAGGAAGGGGGACATGGGTGAAGGCGTTGAGGAAGTGGTGCGCTGATGGGAGTGACAGTAGGGGATTGCTCATACGGTAGTGTACTCGTTTTTTTCTTCCCTTCTCTTCTCGCACTGATTGAAATCCATTCACACACAACAGAAATTAGATTAACGAATTCGTTCCCCCCTATCATAGCTACGGCCCCGCCAGCGAAATCTCAACACCAAAAAACTCCCCGGTCTCCCTCCTCACAGTTCCGTCATCGCTCCTAAAATCCTCCAATATCGAAATCCTGCTTGCACCAATACCCCCGGGGGACCCTACTGTCCTTACTTTCCGTGCCAATAACGCTCCTGGCCCACGCCCCATCAAATTCCCAGTTCATAAGTCGATAATGTACGCCGGTGAGGGGGAAACTGGCCTACAAACGCTCTTAGGTCACAATAGCACCACCCCTACCACCAACGATGATAACAGAAATTCACGGGTGCTCCGATTACTCTCGCTGCCAGCTTTGATCCTAGAGAATAATGATGTTAGGTCAGTCAAAATCATCAATCTCCCTATCGCGGAAGATGCCATCGAGCAGCTGAAGGCTTCCACCGTCGGTTCTCTTACGTTTGAGAGTGAATGGCTGCAGAGTGGGTTTGGTTCTGTGAAGGAGTGGGTGCTTGATGGGTGTAAGACGCCGGATAGTGATGCTGGGGGTGTCCCCCCAGTTGTAAAAACCTTGATTTCCTCGATCGTCGCCGAATCCGAGCGACTGATCCGTGTGGAGGAAGAGAGATTAAGTCGCGCAGCGGAGAAACATGGGAAGAAGTACTTCGTTGGTGAAGGCTTCGCTACCAAAACCGTCGCCGAGAATGTTGAAAGCTTATCCTCAATTTTGAGGAATTGGTCACAGAAGGCTCATTCGGAATTGCAAAACTCTTTGGCTGAGGGATTCAACTCTCGCGCGTGGGAACAACTTGCATGGTGGAAGCTGATTTGGACGGCAGATGATGTCACGGCGAACTCTAGGGAGGTGATTAGTACATGGTTTCTACCGCAATCCAAGAGATCATTCATGTTCCTAGCAGGTTGCCTCACTGGCGCCGGGTTCAAGGGCAGCCCCCCGACGGCATTGCGACGACCAACTTCCCCGGAAGAGGAGCTTGCGTGGTTACGATTGGCGGATGCCCCTTCCCCTCCCGAAAACGCAGGCGAGCACATGCCTGAGGCATCCTACCCCGAGCACCTCTTCACAACGGCAGACAACGTTATTGGTAATCTGATACCTGACCTCCAAGCCTCGGCCAACAGGCTACTCATGGGATCTCTGTCATTTTCCGTCACGTCAGCGGCAGCTTCCAGCCTGCTGTATCTATCCGACATCCCCGCTTACCAGAGCATCAGCGTCGCGGCGCTGGGGCTGGTCCTGAGCATGCGCTGGCTGCAGACTCGATGGGGGACCGAGCAACGCCGGTTTCGACAGGCCGTCAGAGAACAGGGTCGTATCGCGATAGTGGAGAACGAGCGGTGGGTGTGGGATAGATTGAATAATGGGTTGGCCGTGGATGAGGAAGAAATTGCCAGCAAGGATGCGGAACTCGAGAAAGTGCTGGAGGCCAGAGCCGTAGTTGGAAGGGTCACAAAACTGTTAGAGACCTTTGAGATTACCTAATGCTCTCGTACCGGTGGATCCACACGGCCGAGCTTAGGTAACTAAATTATATCCAAATGAGAGAACCCCATGCCCCATCTCTTTTTTACCTAAAGTCTTTAATGCCGAGGGGGAAATTAAAATATCTACTATGGTATACCGGTTACGCAAGCATTCAGAGGACGTCATACTCCAACGCAACCCCATGGATGCGAGGGAATTAACAAGTTCCCTATTATATTTCGCCCTCTCGAAAGGCCAAGTTACTAGTAGCCCTTTCTCACCCAGTCTGGTACCATACTGCCAAAATCTTGATGACAGCCTCACCCCACGTTCGAAACACACATTGAACTAAAAGGGAACTTAGAAGAGCAAGTTAGGGGGAATGGTTTGGCGGGCCGGAACTAGGATTCTCGAGTGGGAGAAAAAAGGGAGATATTCCCATGATTCCGAAATTATGGGTTTGGACTTGGCGACAAAGCTGGTAGCGAGATGATCGCGGGACGTGGCGTTGACAAGGATGGCGGATGGCAAGAGTTCAGAGCGTCTCGTTCATGATACCGCATTACAGTATCTGGTAATACCGGTGTGGGGTAAGGCAGTTAATAGGGGGTTTCGCAGTCAGGTAGCCTGTGTGGGGCGCATAGAGGAACCATGTCATATTAGATAGCTTGGCATGTGGGTTTTGCAGAAAAGCCACCCTTTTGTTTTCATGAAGGAAGCAGGACACCACCATATGGAGAAAATCGGAGAATAATACAACTGTTTATCTCTGTCTCTATTAGTCGAGCTGCTTCAGTCAAAATCACTTTCCTATCTAGCTAATTAAGCAATCCCTTGTCAAATCAGTTTCCCATCAATTTATTGTCCCGGGTATCGAGAGGTAACAGTTGCCTGATGGACGTAGGATACGGCATGCGCACTATACAATCTAATTAACAAGAAAGAAGAGGACCGACTAACTCGTATTCTGGAACAGATTGGTGTTGAGATACTTGATGACTTAATCTCCTACTACTGTAACAGGGGCTCCTGTAGGAAGATAGCTCCTAAGAATGAAACTGCATCAAACTTAAAACTTTTTTGCAAACTGCTCTTACAGATGTAAACAAATAAAGTAAACAGTAAAACTGAATATTTTTAAGCAGAAGCTGTATTCAATTTATGTCTCAAGAGGATGTTGATTCTGTTAGAATCAGAAAACTCTTATTTATAATCTTAAAGGAGTCAGACTTATACTAGAAACTTCCCTATTGGATTACCCAGACGATTATGAGTTCGCCCTTCTATGCTGGGAGTTGTCAGACACGTTTTATTGCCCCCTCAATGGGTCTTAGATGTTAGTACACTCTACCTACTATGTTCTATATGTATATTAGTCTTTTTAACTTATTATCAATACAACTACTAGAGTGAAAACATTTGCCATCCTCTGTCTCTGTTACAACTGTAGTCATTGAAAAATATTTCCTATTTGGGAATGACTCAACACCAGAGAACCATTACCACTTTTTCAGTCTCATACCTCCCCCTTTAGGGGGGTGTAGGCTATTGCTCTGCAATCCTTTGTCCCCATGGGGGTATCCTCATTCTTTCTCTCCCATATAGCATCTAGTCTTGTTGGTTTGGGGTCTAGTTCTCTCTCCTGGGGGCCTTATCATCAGGCCTCCTTTCTCTCTACTCTACTTTTACTAGGTCTCAATTAGTACTAACATGGTTGGTTTTGGCAGTGTAATGATCCTACGTTATAGAGCGAGAGCAACCTATGTCTACACCCATACATAAGACTACGAGGTCATAGGGTGGAGCAGGCGGGCATGTGGCACATGTCCTAGGGATATCTGATGGTCTGGGTATCCTGAAGAAGAGAAGGTACTTCAGGAATAGGTGTACCTAAGGAGTGGAAGTATTATGACTATATCCACTCTGGCCTAAGGATAGGTCGGAAGGCCTGGTGAGTTTACCCTGTCTACGAGAGTCACATTACCCTACCATGGAAACCAGTTTCGTGTCACCATGGACATACTTACTCTACCTTCAGGATACTATTACACTACCTTCTGTTGAAAACGTTCTTGGAGGAATTTGGGGAAAATGTTAGGATTATTTGTTACACAATGATGATCAATGTGCACTTGGTTGCATACTGATAAGAAGACTACGGGAGGAGCTATAGTGTTCTGAACAAGATGTAACTTGGCAGAATCATTCCTAACAGGTACCTGCAGCCCCAGGGATCGCCCTGGGCATCATGGACCAAAATGGGTAGAGTTCCCATCTTACTAGTTAAATGGAGTCTGTGGAGACAAGTTCATAACACTGGATATGTCGCTGCCATCTGTCCGACAGGAAGCAGTTCACAGGATATATATAAGGGGGTCAAGATGAAAAGATCAAGTACATTCTCCAAAAAGAGCAGAGTAAAATGGACCAAAACCGAGGGAGTTAGTGTGAGCTATCCAGAAGGGTCCCCAGAGTAGTCCCAGGTAGTGCCGGAGACATTAGGGAAGGTTTTACACTAATTAAGCCTACACGTGCCCCGTTGCTGTAGGCTCTTTGTAGGTTGTTTGAGGACTCTAATCATATGATACTTATCACAGTGAGTGGTGTGCCACTGTTAAGGGACCAAGGGTAGTACCCACAGGTCCTGCCGCCACCACAGATTTCTACACAAGCGTTGTAGACCTTTTAAGTTCGCAATCAAGATAGATAGAACTTAACCGGAAGTCAGGTGTTGTCTACAAGTGCTTGGATAGGTCGTAGCATATGGGAAGAGAGTCATTTAGTTAGCTTTCCTAGGAGTCTTGACAGTTAGCCACTGGAGAGACTCTGATGCACAGAGGTTTTCACTCCGGCAGGTGTATTAGTAAACACCTTGCATGAACTGATGTGCATATCGGAGATTTCTGCTAGAGTTGGCTGATACCTTAGGCCCTTCAGAGACACGGCAATGGTACTTGGTAACTCGTACGGAGAAGGGCATGCTCACGTGAATTAGAGTAACCTGATGGGAAAGTTTTTGGTATAAGTCTGACTACTTAATAATTACACAAGACCTCTCCTACCAGAACAGAATCAACATCCTCTCGAGAGACTTTAATTGAGATAAGCCTGAGCTTAACGATATTATGTTTCACCATTTACTTTTATTCTTTAAACATTGCAAGAGCTGTGTTTGAAAGATTCAAAGTTTGGTGCTGTCACCTCTTTGAAAACCATCTACCTGAGCGAGCCCCAGTTAGAGTATATGGTTAAGGGAGCTTCTTGCTTAACTCTTCTCTTGATTTTATTTGATTGAACCGACATTAACCCATTATAGCTACTTTAGTAGTTACCATTGAAGGAGAAGCATCGAGTTTGGATAGCAGCTTTGTACTTAATGACAACCCCTTAGAGGCCGCCCTATTCAGGGCCTCAGTAATAGCTGACACATGAGGTATTGGTGGTGGAACAGCAAAAATGCTACTTGATGTAGCACTGTTCGAAGTCTCTTTAGACTGTGGAAGTTTGGTCCTCGCGGACCCAAGCCTTGCGGCACTTTCCTTCACGAACAACAGCATGTTCTTTTAAAGCATTTTGTATAGCCTAGACACCTCAGTAGCAGAAGACAAGAAAATCTCTGATGAACCAAAGATCACCCCTACCATTTTGGTCGTGGATTTTGTCCACAATTACGCTGAACCGTACATTGTACGCAAGGTGATTTGCGAAGTAACCAACGCAAAAATGGACCTGTTACATTGGAGTAAGAAGACCCAGAAACAATTCAGGAAATAAATTGTTGAAAGTTCAGTGGGATGGATGAAAAGGAAGCAGGAGGCCTTTATGGTATCATTGAAAAATCAACATAGGATGAAGATTCCGATGGATGCGTTGGAAATGACTTGGAAGGAGGAATACCAGATTGATGAAGACAATGATATTTTGATGATAGAGGCAGCTCCTGCACTACTCCTAGTAACAGATAAGCCTGATAATTTTTCTCAGCAACTGACACTATATGCGAGGGATGAGAGATGGTGACCAGAACTGAGTTAGTTGAGTCTACAGATCTTGCAAACTCTGAAGATGACAAAAGACAGTGAAATACCATCATTATTCATACTAGCCACCTCATGATTACTTGCTACCTGCATGGTACGAAGCCACTCAGTACTGGCAAGTCCAATTGTTTGAACGCAATGAAGAGCATCTCTACAGGTACTTCACCTGACTGTCAACAGACCTATACAGTCACCTTTCCCTTCTATTACGGTGACGCCAGTGGCTCTGCCATTACTAAAGCCAAACATGCCCCCTCCTCATGCTAGTTCCTTGGGCTCTGCCCCGACACCAGTAGCAACCCCAGTACCTACCGCGTGGCAAGCAATGAATCCAGGTTCACAGCTTGCAGACAGGAGTGAAAACATCTTGAAACGATTTCAACTGACATGAGTCCCTCGTCATCCTCCTACAGCCTTACAAGGCATACCCCTTCCAATTGTGGCTATGCCGCATGAAACCAGCTGGCCACTGATTTAAGTGCCGACGGCACAGGTGAAACCTTCCAGTACTGCTGAACTTTCTGGTTTCGTGCCCCCATCCAATTATATCAGTCGAGGATGATGGTGTCACCCTACATGCCCAGGTAGTAGGGGACGATATGATCATTTTTTTCATTCTCCCTACCCCTAGGCACCAAAGGATAAGGGAAAGGAAAGAGAAGGACTCACATGTGGGTATTGTAAAATGAGAGGGCACGAGGGACCTCCGATGCATCCAGAGACGTGCTTGGCTATTGCCAAATGGTTAAAGGTATTGCAGGCTGCACCAAACCCGATACCTTTAGGAAGTAACTAGCTGGTAGGCTCAGTACTGCCACAAGTACCATCAGGAGGTGGTCCTCCGGATGACGGGAATTGTGGTGGTCAGAGTGAACAATTTGATGGTTATGAGAGACCAAGGGAAACCTTTGCTGGTGATGCTGGAGGCAGTGGGGGTGGTAACCTACCTCCTGGTAGTGGATTCACAGTGGCTGGGGGAGGGGACGCAGGTGATTCCAACCCTGAGGACAGCTCTGTTAGTGGGTAGGTAACTCTAAAGTCAGGCGAGTATATACTAGATCCTGTAAACTTCTGTCTTGGAGATAGTCAACAAGGCTCATAAAGATAGAAGTAAAGTAGAACGAATATGTTGATAAGATCTCTTCTTTAGTCACTGATGATTGACTTAAAGCTAGGGATGTGTTTTTTTTTGTTTCACTCATTGATTATTTGTTTAGGGTATAAAAAAACCGATGGAGCACTAGCTATGACGACAAAAAACCCATATCCCTCCTCTCACCACAGGAAAAAGCCAAGCCCCCAAGCCCCTCAGGTATGGAGCTAACTGCACATCTTGCCTCAAAGAAAAGAAACCCAAGCTCAGCTAGATGGACAAACAAGGAAATCCTAACTAAGAAGAAAGCTGGAAGGGCCAGGAAAATGCGCTGAGAAATCCCAAAAAGACAAAAGAAAGGTTACTAGCAAGCTACGTAGGGCCCCAAAGGGCGAGTCCACTCATTCAAGTAGGATGCAACGCACGAAGCATGCTAAGATAGGGCACCCCCCCCAGACCCACTCCAAGGAGGCAGTCCAATACCATGGAGGGAAGGAGGAGACCAGCTGGCCATCGGCGATAAGCGGGGAGAGGGGCAGGTGTAGGAGTAGGGTGCCAGCCAATCCGACCATAGGAAGAGGAGAGCAGAGGGGTAGACCTAAAGACCTTAAATATTGTCTATCGGTAATCGCGTTTGTGTCTGACTGGGCAGCCTCTTAGGAGAATAAGAGTATGAGGAGATCGACCATACCTTGTTGGGTGTTCTCCCCTACTGCAACTGTAGTCCCAGCCGTCTGACAATGGTGGTTAAGCGGTTGCCGACCATGAGAAGGCTAAGCGAGGCTAACTCAAGGGGAGGAGAAGACTCACCACCACCCATGGAGGGAGGAGAAACGGGGAGTAAGGAAGGGCGTCAACAGCTGCCTGAGCACAGCAGGTGTTTTACCACGTCTCGCATGTAGTCCCTTATTCTGGGAGAGATAGCATCACTGTAGTGGACAGGACCCCACCACCTGCCAGCCAAGGAGGGCATGCGACAAACCAACCCCCCAGGAGAGAAAGGGCTCTGCGACAGTAGACCAAAGTCAATACCCTGGGCATGAGAGGAGGGAGGAGCCAGACTCCCCTAGGCCAAGGCCCAAGGCAGTAGTAGGTGGGAAAGTAGTGATAGTTTCGCGATGAAACTCATGGGGTTGAGTTTTCAATCGCCAGAGATGTAGCAGAGACAGAAATGGACTTAAAGCTAGGGAGGCACCTCGATATTGATATTCTGCATCTGGGTGGCCACGGGCTACATCCAATCCCTTACTCACTATATACCTGCTATACTAACGATTCAGGATCCTTGAAGTGTGAAGTTCATTTGACCCTGAAAACTAACTTTCCTACTATCTTTCTGAGTGGAGTGATCAGCTCCGTCAAAGAACTTATCAATGACTGTTCTATGTGCATAGCTTAGAGTGCATGACGAAGATAATCAACCTTACCAGTGAGTTGTTTTTTAACCAATCATGAACAGGTCTTCCCGATGACTCTAGTTCATGCAAGCTAAGGGGGTATGCATATTACTTCTTGTAATAGTATATAGACTTGCAGAGGTCCTAGCTCCTTAACTAAGAGACCAATTTGAACCAATTAAGTCTTATCTTATAGAGTGGGGCTCCTTCTATGTTATCCAGTGAAAACCCCTCAGTCGCTTAACTTCATCCATAAATAGTGAAAGAGTAAAGACTTACATGATGCCTTATCATTTCGTGGGCTAATATGATACCATCATGATAACTTCGACGGGGCCCGGAGTTGAACATGTGACCTTATGTATTTAGTCATGTGGCATACCAATTACGCTTCTATGTGTAACAAGCTCTGATGATGATGCTGATTCCCTACTTGATGTTACATCCTTTTTGGGACTACGTCGTGCTCCCTTAGGTGATGAGAAGAAGGACCGATATCACCGGCAGGGAGAAGCACTATAAGAGCAGTTGCACAACCCATTTTATTCCTCATCAAATTTAGGACTCCCGAAGCCAGAGAAGCTAAGCGGCATTCCTACATTTAATGGAGTGATTGCTGATCTGCCTAGTTTTCTGACCCTGGTCGAAGTCAAGTTTAACTACTTTTCCAATTGCCATCTGACGGACATGGATAAGATCAACTTTGTCATACCGCTTCTTGAAGACCAAGCCTGCAACTGGGACCTTGGAGTACATGCACACATCAACCATGAGGCTGCTAAACGAGGAGGTATGCCATTCAGCAAGAATGGACTACTTAGGATGTAGAAAGGGTTTCGCAATCGTTTGGAGCAGAGTCATGGTAAGGATAATATGAATCAGGACAATAATCTTATTGAGTGGAATAACTTGGTGATGACCCCCAACCAGAGCAGTCCATACCTGGATAAGATTCTCCATCTGATATACAACCTGAATTACACAGACCATCAACAGGTCAAGGATAAGGTCTGGGCAGGAATAACTCACAAGCTTCGGGAATCTTGGGCGTTGAAGACAGCCCACCCCGAGGGCCTCAATGACTACCTAGATTTGATTCTACAGGTTGGTCATAACTTGAAGACAATAAACATTTTAGACATCTCAATGATGAGAAGCCCACAAAACCACAAGAGAAACGAGAAAAGCAGACTTCAAAACCTATGGGAAGGTTTAAGAAGAAGGAGAAGGGTTCGGGTTGGGGGGACAACAGGACGCGGAAGACAGCTAATGTTGGCGCTGGAAAGCATGCTGGGATGTTTGAGTATGCAATTGCTTATCCAGATATCCCTCAGCCCCTGACTTATAAATGATGTACTAATAAGCTATGCACTAAGTGCAGGAGACAGGGACACTTCCTGAGACAGTGTTCAGTAACCTCTCCTGTCATTCATGCTGTGAGGAATACTGCGGGAGTGAAACGGTCATGATCCAAGTCAGAATCCTTAGTGAAGGGCAGCAAGCAATTCAAGTACATTAAAGCACCTTGTCCGCTGCCCTCTGGTCCTAAGCTCTTAGATGCCCACAAAACCCTCTCCTACTATTATGGAGGTCGATACAGATCTTGAAGAAGGTAAGAACCTAATCCTAACAGGGAATGACACAGGCTGACTTTGCTAGATCAATGGAGATCTCAAAGGAAGGTGGATGGCCACTGAAGTGGAATGGATTGAGGTAAGAACCAATCCGCATTGACTAGGTCTTCAGTTCTGACAAAGTCGTCGATACAGCAGGATTGAAGAACTACCTTCTCAGGTAGATGTTCCAGTCACATGTGGTGTTGGGTTTTTCTTTTCAGTTCTTGGGTTCTGTTATTTCATATTGGTAATAATATTTCATATTGGACATTTCTGGGGGAATTACTTTCAAGTTGTTCTTTGGATAAGCATTCGGCTCCGAGGGGTTGCTTCGGAAAACGGGAACCAGGCAATATCGAGATGGGGCAAAAAGATGCCCTGTTTGGTACCAGTTGACTGGATGTCTCCAGAGAGCAAAGGTATTTTCTTGTCTTATATAGATCGGTTGTCTTCTACATTTGGATTAATTGGGTTATTAGTCTTGAATAAAAGTTATCTTTCAAGTTTACCTGAGGAGGGCTTAGTACCCGAAATCATGCTGGCGTGACAGTAAACAGCAGTCCAATTCTTTTATTGATTAAACTATTCTTAAAAAGGTTTTCTGACCTGTTGTGGCTGCTCTTGTGTGGAAAGGGAAGAGACTAGCAAGAATGAGTATTATGAGAAAAGGTAAGATGGCAAGGCACTCTAGCCCAACCAAGCATTGTAAATCAATTCACTTAGGAGTGACATTATATTGGTGCATAGGGTGTAGGCAAGTGAGTGCTGAAGTCCTTTTATTATTAGATCGTGGAGCTACTGGCCTAGTACTAAGTAGTCAATGAGTTAAAAGCACCCAAGCTCCTTGTGTAAAAAGAAGCATTCAGACTCCAATCAAGGACACAAGCAAAAAGCACATGCCTGGATCAGGTCTTCAATATACCAAATTATTGGACTTGAAGATCGGTGATCAGGTGAATGGTATGCGCTTTGAGGTGGCGGATATCGCTGACCAAAGAGTCGACAGCTATCTCCCAATGTCATGGCTGAAGGATCATAATCCTGACATAGATTGGAAAGTAGGATCTCTAACCTGGCGCTCAGATTTCTGTAAGGCAAATTGTCTCACAGAGTAGAGGCTATTAGTATATATATCGGATAAGGAGCTATTAACTAAAGACCCAGAAGATGTTTATTTTCTTTGGACAGTGGAATTTGGGGATGATAAAAGAGAAGATATCAGAACCCAATTCCTGCTAGAGTACAAAGATGTTGGAGATATCTTTAGCCAAGACAGGATTGATGTGTTACCGGAACATATAAAATATGATCATAGAAGTGAATTGATTCTAGGCAGCACCCCTCCTTGGGAGCCCAACTATCCAATATCTGAGAAACAGTGACTAGCACTTAAGGAGTTCATAACTGAAATGTTACAAACCAGGAAGATTATAACGGACAAGGTCTGGGTAGGTAGTCCCAGGCATGCCATGGTCAGGCACCAGAGATATGGACAGGTTCAGTATCCCACCGGTGTAACGACCCTACGTTAAAGAGCTAAGGCAACCTAAGTCTATGCCCATACATAAGACCAAGAGGTCAGATGGTAGACTAGGCAGGTATGCAGACACATATCCGAGGGATATGTGAAAATCCGGATATCCCTAAGAACAGAAGGTACTTAAGGAATAGGGGTATCTAAGTAGTGGTAGTAACATGACAATGTCCGCTTTGGCCTAGATAGGTCAGAAGGCAGGGTGAGTTTACCTTATCTAAGGAAGTCACGTTACCCTACTATGGAGACCAGTTTCGTGTCACCATGGACATACTTACCCTACCTTAAAGACACTATTACCCTACTTTCTGTCGGAAATGTTCTCAGAAAAATTCCGGGAAGTGTTAGGATTGTTTGTTAGATAATGACGATCGACGGGCACTTGCTTGCACATTGATCGAAAGGCGACAGGAGGAGCTATAGTGCTTCGAACAGGCTGTAACTTGGCAGCATTAATTCTAACAGGTACCTATGGCCCCAGAGTTCGCCCCAGGCGTTATGGGCCAAAATGGGTGGAGTTGCTGTCTTACAAGTTAAATGAAGTTTATGAAGACATATCAATAACACTGTATACGTCGCTGCCGTAGATCCGACCGAAAGCTGTTCGCAGGATATATGAGGGGGCCAAGGTGAGAAGGTCAGGTACATTCTCCAAAAAGAAAGGAGTAAAATGGACCAAAACTGATGGAGTTAGTGTGAGCTATCCGGAAGGGTCCCCTGAGTAGTCGCAGGTAGTACCGGAGACATCTGGGAAGGTTTTACGCCAATCAAAGCCTACACATGCCGCTTTTCCGTAGGCTCTTTGTGGGTTGTTTGAGGAATCTAATAACATGATACTTATCACAGCGAGTGGTGTGTCGGGGGTAAGGGACCATGGGTAGTGCCCACGGGTCCCACCACTGCCGCAGCTCTCCGAGGCAGCATTGTAGACCTTCTAAGTTCGCAATCAAGATAGATAGAACTTAACCGGAAGACAGCTGATGTCTACGGGTGCTTGCATAGGTCATCGTACATGGGAAGAGAGTCATTTAGTTAGCTTTCCTAGGCATCTTGACAGTTAGCCACTAACGAGACAACTATGCGCAGAGGTTTTCACCCCAGCAGGTGTATTGGTAAACACCTCACAGGAACTCATGTGTATGTAGGAGACTTCTACTAGAGTGGGCTGACACCTTAGGCCCTTCGGGGACATGGTAATGGTGCCGGAGCAACCCTTACGGAGAAGGTCCTACTCATATTGAGTGGGGCAACCTGATGGGGGAGCTTTTGGTATAAGTCTGACTACTTAAAGATTATACGAGAACTCTCCTACCCTAACACAATCAACATCCTCTCGAGAGACTTTAATTGATATAAGCCTGAGCTTAACGATATTAAGTTTTACTATTTACTTTTATTCTCTACACTTTGCAACAGTGGTGTTCGAGAGATTCAAAATTTGGTGCGGTCGTATCCTTAGGAACCATCTATCTGAGGGAACCCCTGTTACAACCGGAGGTCTAAGCAAGAGACAGGTATCCCACCTCAGAGGTCTAAGT